>JAESUZ010003290.1:0-110104 GCA_017311185.1 Proteles cristata cristata | reverse complement strand
CAGCACAGGGTCTGGCCCAGAGCTCTGTGACTCACGAGAGAGACAAGGTGAGGGCTGTGTTTGTAAAATCGTTGCTATCACTTAGACGTGCTTTGTAACCGTGAGACAGAAGACCCTTGGGAGAGCCTGGCCTTAGGGTCTCACCTTTTACTTGTCCAAACGCTTTGCATTCCTGGAGGTACCAAAGACATGTCTTTCACCTCACAGAAGAGCCCAGAGCAGCGTACTCCCCAAGGTCAGTGTCCCCACCAGACACCCAGTGTGTGACTCCACCCTGATCTGCCAGAGCCCCAGACCCGGAGCCCTAGTCCACATAACTCTCCAGGCTGTGCCTGCTGACTTCCCCTAGAGAAGGTGAATCCCCAGACAGATCCAGAAACTGTCCACCTTATCATCTCCCATCTTTCTCATAAGAGCAACCCTGTCTTGTCCTCACTTGGTTTGTGCTGGCTACACAGGTGCTCAAACCCAAAGAGTAGATTGTTTTAGGATAGTACGGGTGGCTCAATGATAAAGGAATGACTGACACAAACGTTGGGGACAGGGTTGTACAGGGATCAGTCTGGGAAAGGAGGCACGAAGGTATCCCACGCCCTTGTAAAGTTCTAGCTCTTTACCTTCAAGTTTATTTATTTTTAAGAGAGGGAAGAGAAGAGAGAGAGAAGCGCACATGCACAGGCAAGGGGAGAGGCAGAGAGAGAGACAGAATCCAAGCAGCCTCCATGCTGTGAGCGCAGAGCCCAACTTGAGGCTCAAACTCACAGTGAGATCATGACCTGAAATCAAGAGCCAGACGCTTAACTGGCTGAGCCACCCAGGTGTTCCCCTAATTCTTCCTCTTAATGGTGGACTCATGGGTGTGTTTTACTTTATTACTATTCTTCCAACCACCTGTGTTGATTTTAGTATTATTCTTTCAACCATACCTTTAAGTCTCTGTACTTCTCTACACACATTTCATAATGGTTTTAAAAACCTCAGTGACGTTATTACGCAACGTGAAATAGAGAGGATAAACGATTCATTGAGAAATAGGAAAGGGTGTAGGGATGCACTTGTAAAGCATGATTTATCAACGCAGAAAAACATTTTAAATGCCAAAGTATATGTGGTTTGGTTTGGGAGCCAGATGAACACCAGCAACAAATTTATGTCTTAGTATCAAAATGGTCTTTTTATTAGGGGGAAAAAAAAACTGCTAGGGAGCCTGGCTGGCTCAGGTGGTGGATCATGTGACTCTTGATTTTGGGGTCATGAGTTCGAGCCCTGTGTTGGGTGTAGAGATTACTTAAAAATAAAATCTTTAAAAGAAACAACAATACTGCTTTCATAGCCCAATATATAGAATTCTTTCACTATGCTTTTCAAAATATTAACTGGTTTTCTCATCATTATTTTTGAATTCTGATTTTAAATGATGAAACAGAAGAGGACAGAAGCTGTTATTTTGGTCACTTCTCAAAAACCATATGGCAGGCCCACGTCGTAAATGCTATAAATGGCCTCAGTTCGCAGACTAGATGCTCACCCTGAGATGAATTATCATGTTTGTGTACCAACAGAAATAATAATTAAAATGAATTCAAACATTCCATATATGTTTAAGTTCATGAGTTTGTAACATCACCAAGTTTAAAACAATACTCATTGTCACCTTTTGAGAATGGCAAGGAGCTAACTCATTATTCTGACAACAGGCACCTGAAAAGAAAGAATCTTGCCTTTTCTGTAAAACTGTACCACTGGCTTTTAAACAAGTGACTAATAAGGGGAAATTTCTCCTTCCAGGAGCATCCTGGCTAATAAATGAAGAAGAATGGTAGGACGAAAATACCAGCATTCTACAACCCAAAGAGAGAAAGGATCAAAGCAATGATTGGTCCCAGGGCTGCTGTTACAGGAGGAGACGCCAGATACAAGGGGCCTCCTGACAGAGGCACCAGCAGGAACTATGAATTAGTCTTGCAAAAACTAAAAAGAAAAGAAAAAACAAAACCCAATCTTATCAATTCTTTAGATCTGACTATGAGTTTACAGGAAATGAAGCCAGAGCAACACATAAAGAGTACTTTGAGATGCAATCAGAAAAATCCAGACTGTGGGAAATTCTACAGGACAAACAACATGGTGTCTTCATTAAATAAGCGCGAGGTGGGGCTCCTGGGTGGCTTAGTAGGTTAAGCGTCCGACTTTCGCTTAGGTCATGATCTCGCGGTTCGTGGGTTCGAGCCCCGCGTCGGGCACTGTGCTGACTGCCAGCTCAGAGCCTGGAGCCTGTTTCAGTCTGTGACCCCCTCTCTCTCTGACCCTCCCCTGCTCACGCTGTCTCTCTCTCTCTCCTAGAAATAAATAAAACATTTTTAAAAATTAAAAAAAAAAATAATAAATAAATAAATAAATAAATAAGCGCAAGGAACTGGCTGAGGATGGGGGTGGGGCTGGGATGGGAGGCGATTGCACCGAGGCTATAACTATGTCCCAATTCAAACAAAGACACTTTTAAAAATTTATGAGGCCTTCTGGAACATCTACACATGGGCTAGATGTTTAATAATATTGCTCCGTTGTAGGTGAGATAATGGTGTGGTACTTGTGTATACACAAACGCTTCACCTTTTAGACATACTGTTTAAACACTACAGGTGAATGAGCTGATGTTGAAGATGTGCCTCAAAATAACGCAGGGAGGGGTGCCTCGGTGGCTCGGTAGTTTGAGCCTACGTTGATTTCAGCTAAGGTCAGGGTATCAGAGCTGTGGGCCCTGTGCTGAGCATGGAGGCTGTTTAAGATTCTCTGTGTCTCTCCCTCTGCCCCTCCCCATTGCTTGCATATGCCTTCTCTCTAAAATAATTTTAAAAGGAAGTCTTTAATAAAAAATAATAATAATAACTCATAGCGGTGGAAGGAGGTAGATATGGTTATAAGATGGAGCAGGAAGGCTATCAGTCCATAAGTGTGGACGCTGCTGCTGATTGCGTAAGATTCTCCTTTCTCTTCGGGGAAATTTTTATAAGAGAAACTTTGACAGTTTGGCCTCAAATAAAATGAGAAAGTATATCTGTGAGATATACGATCGGCAAAGGGGTTCTGACATTATAACGAAAAATAGTTCTTACCTATAAATGAGAAAAAGAGCAACCCTAATACAAAAACACAAAGAATAAGTACATGCTCCACAAAATACAAATGGCCAATGAATATATGAAACAAAAGTTTGAACTTTTTTTAAAATTATTTTTTAACATTTATTTATTTTTGAGAGACAGAGACAGAGCATGAGCAGGGGAGGGGCAGAGAGAGAGGGAGATACAGAATCTGAAGCATGCTCCAGGCTCTGAGCTGTCAGCACAGAGTCCGACACGGGGCTCGAACCCACAAACCATGAGATCATGAGATCATGACCTGAGCTGAAGTCTGACACTTAACCAACTGAGCCACTCAGGTGCCCCTGAATTTCTTGACATTAAATGTAAGGAGTGAATATAATTCTGGAGGAACATAAAGAAGAATCATGAGACTTCTCAGAGATCATGTAGAGAAGAAGGAAGAGTCGGCACCCAAACAAGCCTGTTGAGATACACCGTACACTAAACTTTGTACTTTGAGATAATTGCATGTATGTGTATAATATTTACAAACAAAGCCAAGACGGTAAGTTCAAACAAAAGTATTCATGTGTACACATTCTTTTTTTTTTTTTTAATGTTTTATTTATTTCTAGGAGAGAGAGAGAGAGAGACGCCCAACCGACTAAGCCACCCAGGCGCCCCCATGTGTACACATTCTTACTTCATTCGCCAGAGAACTATGTCACAAAATTAGGCCAATAATTTTAATCTAAAAAAAGGAAAGCTCTTCAAAAGTATCTTAAGGCTACAATGATACAATGCACTGGCATTCTGCCTAGTGCCTAGTGCCTAGGATTTTCGTTCTGTATCTGAAGGTAAAAGTATTCCCCAAAACCATTCTTAAAGCCATCCTAAAGGGTTCTGGCCAGGCCAAGGACAGCTTCTCTACAAGTGGGAGTTCACTGAAGAGCCTCTAAAGATGTCTGAGGCTCTCTCTGTGGGAGACAGACAGTAACGAAAAGAAAGCAAAATAAATAAGATGACTTTAGATTGTGTTAAGTGCGACAGAAACAACAAAAGCGTCAGGTAGTACAAGTGACTAGGGGAAGGTCTTTTCAGGCAAGGTGTTCCAGGACAGCCCTTCTCAGGAGGTGACATTTGAGCTACTTATCAAGGAGCCAGGCTTGCAAACGATTTGGTGGTAAAATATTCCAGGTAGAGGGAACTGCAGATGCAAAGGTCCTGAGGTGGGAGCACCCAGGGTGTAGGCAAGGAACTACAGAAGACACAGTGGGCCATGTGGCTATAGCATGATATAACGGAAGAGGGGTCCAGGATGAGCTCAGGAGTGAGGGCAAGGGTCGCTTGGCAGAGGGGGAGGCTGATGAGTAAGTCAGAAGGAGGCATTTAAATATTATGAGTCGGTGGGAGCCACCCAGGTGTTTTAAGCAGGGATGATCTGGTTTGTGTACCGCAAAGCTCCCCGGAGGTGCTGCATGCATAGGAGGCTGTAGGAGGGGAAGATGAGTAAGCATGGAATGAGAAAGCCCATCTCAGAGGCAGCTGCAGAGAGCCCAAGGAGAGAGGAGGCCAGCTGGGCCAGGATATCAGCAGAACAACAAAGAAGCCAAATCACATGCTTTGCCAGTGGAGGAGACGGAACGCGCTGATGGGCTACTTGTAAGCAAGTGAGGTCACTAGAGAAATAAAATGATGACACTTGAGTTTTTAAGCGAATAAAAGGATGACTGCAAGGGTCATTTACTGGGCTAGCATGACAGAGGAGAAACAGGAGGAGGGGAGGAGAAAAGAGTTGTATGTGACAGCCAAGGTATGGAAACAATCTTAGCGTCTGTCAGCAGGTGAATGAACCAGGAAGAGGGGATGTGCATACACAATGGAATATTACGCATCATTAAAAAGGAGGAAATTCCGCGGGGCGCCTGGGTGGCTTAGTCGGTTAAGCGTCCAACTTTCGCTTAGGTCATGATCTCGTGGTTCGTGGGTTCGAGCCCCGCGTCGGGCTCTGTGCTGACTGCCAGCTTGGAGCCTGGAGCCTGTTTCAGTCTGTGACTCCCACTCTCTCTGACCCTCCCCTGCTCACGCTGTCTCTCTCTCCTGGAAATAAATAAAACATTAAAAAAAAAATTTTAAAAAATAAAAAGGAGGAAATTCCGCTATTTGCAACCACACGGAGGAAACTGGAGGTCATTGTAGAAAGTGAAATAAGCCAGAAGGAGAAAGACAAATACTGTATGGTATCATTTATATGTAGAATCTTTAAAAAAGAAAAGAAAAGAAAAAGTCTAACAAAGGAACAGAATACAAAAAAAAAATGGCTGCTAGGGGCTATGGGGTGGGAGAACTAGAGAATGATTTATAAAATCAAATGACAATGAGTAAGTACAAATGAGTACGTTCTGAGGACCTAACGTATTGACATGGTGACGACAGTTGATAACATTGTGTAATAGAATTGAAATTTGCTCAGAGAATAGAACTTGAATGTTCTTTCCAAAACAAAAAGGCAGACGGCTGGCAAATATATGAGGTGGTGGGTATGTTAATTACCTAGATGGGAGGAATCCTTTCACAATGTACTCATACCAAAATCATCACACTGTACACTTTAAATATCTTATACTTTTATTCATCAATCATACCTCAATAAAGTTGAAAAAAGTCCTGCCTAGGTCGCTTTGTCCCAGATGACTATCAACGTAGACCCCATGGAGACAGCAAGGGGACAGTTTAATAAGAGCTTGGAGCTCCCAGGAGAAGGCAGATCTGGGGACGTAAATGTAGGAGACACCAGCACAGGGATGATAATTAAACAATTGGATTGAATAAGAAATTACAGGGAAAGAAGGTAGATGAAAAAGAAGACAGTGTTGAGAATCAAGTGGTAGGCACTCCAGTCTTTAGAGAATTGAATAAAGTCAAAAATAGAATGTCAAGTAATAGAAGTGACTTTTATGTTGATTCTTTTCTCTCTGAAAAAGTGATTTGTTAATAATTTTAAAATAAATGGATCTAAGGAAATATCCCTGTACTGTGTTCTACCAGCCTGGCAGCCTTGAACCATCCCCCTGATTCTAGAAGATGAGCGTCGTCCTTTCCTTCATGCCTTGCCATGCGTCTCCAGCATCACTGATGAGCACCTGAGTCATTTAGTTGTCCGATATTTTCTTCTTCCAAAATTTTAGGCCAAACTTAACATTGAATTATACCAGAAATCATTGACAGGACTATGGGTCCATTAGGAATGCTGCTCATGTGTATTATCTGCTCTAAATTAATTTCTCTGGTCTAAACAAAGACCACGTGAACAGTATGAATTGAAATCTGGGCGAAGTGTGAGTAGGCAGCTGCCAGCAGTGAATGACGTATGTATTTTCTCTGTGACCGGGCTTCGAACTGAAAGAAGAGAGGAGAAAAGGGCTCCAGCCCTTTCATGGACAACTCTAATCCAGTTTAATGTCCCCTTCCCCTTTAGCCTGTCTTTTCTTTCTGTTTTGTTCTTTGCCAAGAGGGGAGAAAATTAGTTGGATGCAAAAGGCACTGCTGAAGTTCTTTATGGACCAACCTGGGAATTGGCCCATGATAGTTCATTTCATCTGTCCATTAGGCTACTCTGTGGCCCAGTAGTTTGGGCAAATACTGGTCTAAATGTTGCTGTAAAGGCATTTTAAAAACGTGATTAACATTTAACTCAGCAGATTTGGAGCAAAGCAGATTACCCTCCATAATGTGGGTGGGCTTCATCCAATCAGGTGAAGGCCTTAAGAGCAAAGACTGGTTTCCAAAAACCAAAGAAGCAATTCTGCTTCAAGACTACAACACGGGAACCCTGCCCTGAGTTTCCAACCTGTGTGTTTCAAAGTCAAGGCTGCATCATTAACTCTTCCAGTTAGATAGATGGATGGACAGAGAGATAGAAAGAGAGAGTCAATAGATGGAGGATAGATACATAGATAGATAGATGATGATCATTAGATAGATAACCTAATTTTTCTGTTTCTCTAGGGAAGTATGACTAATAAACTTCCCTTCTCCCTGTCTCTAGCTTCTTCTCTCTCTCTCTTTTTTTTTTTTTTTTGTTTAACCACATCTGCTCAGGTGAATGTAAAATGACTTAATATGCAGCCCTGAGAGAAAGGTTTGTACTAAAGATTGAGAAGTAGAGGATCTGACACTGGGATTTTGGCATCTGAGTTCCTATGCTGACTCCAAAACTTCAGAATCACGTGAACAAGTAACATCAACCCAAGCCTCAGAGAAGGGTCACAGAGCTGCATGTCACTTCTAAGCCTGATACGGTTTTCAAATCAGTATGCGATACTCTCCTCAGAATCCAAGGGCTTTGTCTCTAGTGTTATCTGGAATGGGCAAGTAAGAAAAGTTTAGGAAATTATACTAAGTAAACATCTAGGAGAGAATGAGAACATGTTCCCTCAATTCTGGTGCAGTATTTCCTTGACTGAGTTTTTTTTTTTACATCATTCAATTTCCAATACAAAAAAACCAATGGCTCCCAACATTCAAATTTTTACATAAAGTGAACACACACACACACACACACACTCTGTTGAGTATTTTGAGCTCTATCAGAATAAACAAGAGGTTATAGTTGCATGACCTATTTTTGGCTAAAAAGAAAAAGGAAAAAATAAACATATGCACACCCATAATTAGATGGCCAAGGCAACCTTAAACCTTTGGTTCAGTGTTCAAAGAGAATCACACCCCATTCAAAGTACATATTCAGGTCTCAGTGAGCTTTTTATTTTGGGCCAAATTTGGAGCTAGATGGTCCTAGCTTTAAGGAAATCTTAGGTGCCTCGGTAGGACATTGGGGAAGTAGAAAAAGTCTTATGGCAAGGCATGGGATTTAATGGAAAGGCCACTGAATTTGGAGTCAAGAACTCAAGGCTGCCTCTTCCACCCTATAGTTACACAGCTTCAAGAAAGCCAATTACACCTAGTGAAACTCGATCTCCCTATCTCTAAAATGGGATAATCATCTTTATGTAACCTTCACGGGTCTGTTGTGAGAGTCAAGTAGAATAAGTGTGTCCAAGTACTTTATACCACACCTTACTCATATGAGCTATTATATCCTGACCCAGCCCAGAAGGGTAGGTGGTTTAGTTTTAGCAAAAATTCCAGACAGGAATACTTGCTCCTTACTTCTTCCATGATGTACAAACTCCGAGAAAAGGCCAGCCTCCTTCTGCTTGTGCTCTACTTGGTGATTCAGACCAGCTCTTTCATCTCTGTACCCAGGAAATCACAGAGCATTATATAGTCTCAGCGACCTCATAAAGTTGAAGCACTGGGCCTTTTCCCATGCGGTCCAAGGTGGTGTGCCTGAATGGTAGTGGGGCTCGGACTGACCCATCGTCTCAGAGGTAGAAAGTTTGCTTTCAGAACCAAGTTTTAGGGTTACTTCTCTCTTCTCCCATTGGCTGGGATATTTCAGAAGTTTTCAAAGCCTGGTTTAATACAATATTCCTATAGTTTCTTCAGTTGACACCATTTTCCTTAGGAATCTACTTATATTATCCCATTCACATAGGCACTAACTTGCTTTCCTAGCAGGACCAGAAACCATAAAAACGTTGAGACCATGATGTGGGCTCTCTTCAGAGAAACAGAAGCCATCTGTTAGAGGCTATCCAATGGGCCAGGACTGAAGCCAGTGCCCAGGACAGAAGTTTCAGGGAGCAAATAGCTGAACAGGAACGGTCAGAAAACATGGCTGAAAACCCAATAATAAGTAACAGCTAACCTCTGCCCAATGCCTCACTATACTAAGTTCCCTGACAAGCATTTAACATGCTTTCTTTCATCGAATCCTCATTTAAATAGTGTAAGGTAGGAACTCCCATTCTCCCCAACTTATAGATGAGGAAACTGAGGCTGAAGGTGGATGTGTCTAATCCAAGGTAGCAGTCATGGCAAAAAGGATCCCGAAGTCAGGCTGCTTGACCCTCTGCAGTCTGCTGCCTCCCCAGGATATGAACAACCTCCATCTTAAGAGGTCCGTTTATTTTGACCTTCTGAAGAGATTTCTCAGATCACCCACTCAGTGACCCAAATGAAATACATCCAACCTAAAATTGTTGGGGCGGGAGGTGTTCTTTATTTACTTCGTTTTCAGGTCATCTCTGCACTCAACCTGGGACTCAAACTCATGACCCTGAGATCATATGAGTCATGTGCTCTACTGACTGAACCAGCCAGGGAACCCCCCCACCCCCCACCCGCAACCTAAAACTGTTGATCAAGGATCTGTAAGCAAGAAAGGTAATAGAACAAATCAGCTGGTGGAGAGGAACTATTCACTTGTACCAAATGGCATTAGTTTGGCCCGGGGTTTATTTTAGTCAAATCTCGCTCTTCGAAGCTGCAAACACTTGCTGAGTAGTAACCAGTGGGCTATGTCCACTGGTCCCCCATGATATACCAGATCTTAATAGGCTACCTTCTGCTAAGATGTACTGAAATGTAGATAGAATAGCATCCTTGCATCCAATGTAAAGAAAATGTGAAGATAATACAAGCAAAGCATAGGCTCTTCCATGAAACGGATGAGGAATAATAAAAGCTTTCATCCCGCAGATAATTACAATCGCCGGCTGGGTAGCTAATGCTTTCAGATCGGATCGGTAAATGTGCCACTCTCCACAGTGAGTTAACTAAGTATTTCACTGATGGTTTTCAGGTGGACCTTGGGCTATCAGGTCTAACAGAGGAGGTACCAGGAATCCAAGGCAAATGAAAACCTTAGGATTTACCCCCACTGAACACATGGAGGTAAGAAGGGAAGAAAGGAGGGGACCCTGGGTGGCTCAGTCGGTTAAACGTCTGACTTCGGCTCAGGTCATGATCTCACGGTTCATGGGTTCGAGCCCCACATCGGGTTCTGTGCGGACAGCTCAGAACCTGGAGCCTGTTTCAGATTCTGTGTCTCCCCCTCTCTCTGCCTTTCCCCCGCTCATGCTCTGTCTCAAAAATAAATAAACTATTAAAAATTTTTAAAAAAGAAGGGAACAAAGGAAAATAAGGGGGGTGTTGACCACCCCATGTCCTCTGGTTTGTTGAGACCGTCTGACACCCTGAGAAAAATGATTTTGCTAACATCCTATGGCTCTGCAACATACCCTCACCCCACCCTGTTCCAAAAGGCACCCCTAGTTCTCCTCTTTGTGCCACCCCAGCTCAGCCTTAGTCCCCCCACAAGCTAGCGAGGGTCAGAGCACATCACGTTATGACAGAGACTTCCACCAGAGCCGGGCAGCGGCGGCCGAAGCACAAAGCCATGTGAACCGCAGTGACAGGCTCATTTAGAAACAAATTAGGGGTTAAGTAAAAAGTGCATGACGAAGGCAAAACCGAGCTTCCCTTTCCCCCTTCCTGTCGGTTAGAATTAGAACGTGTCTATGAGCAGCGTGTGTCAAGAATATGAACGTGAGATGTCATTTCGGCTGCCTCTAATTGAAGCCAGGATAAATGGAGTGGAAAGGCAGCGTCTAATCCAATCAAAACATGAAAAAGGTATTTTGACATGTAAATTACAAACTTCCTGTGTATTTTGTCTCCCCAATTACACCCTCCCCTGTCATGTTTTTTTAAATTATATCTTAATCTCCCAGTCTCCTAATAATTATGTCATCATTCTTGGGCCCTGAACACTGTGTAATGGTATTTTATGGGATATGCCATTCATTATTAACTAAACTCACTCTCTGTCCCCAATGATACCATATCTCATGGCGTTCAAATATGCCTGGTGTCAGCTCCTGCTTTGTAAATGCTACAGCAGCCCCACTCTCTGCTTCACGATTACATGGAAGTGAGTTTGTGAAGCACTCTTGGACAGTTAATCCGACTCATCAGTATTTTATGTGGGGATATCCAACACCTTTTTTTTTTAATGGTATGGGCGATTGGTTTAAAATATAAATCTCTCATCATCGGAGCTCATTAAAATAGTGCCACGCACAGAGATTTTACTGCTGCTCTTAACGAAATAGCCAATATTGAGATCACAACAAAAAGTCAGATAGCAAAGAAAAATGGCAGTTTGAGAAGCAGAGAGTGGTTATACTGTACCAGTGGAAGGCACTGGGAAATGTGACTGAAACTGGTCTTTGAGCAGTAGAAAACCTTAAAGATCACCTGGTCCAGGCCCCTGGATTTACAGGTGAGAAAGATGACAGCAACCAGGTAAGGGAATTTCTCTGTCCCTCTGTTCATTGGGGGAAGAGACAGAAAGAGAAGCCCAGCGCAGCAGCTGGCCTACACCAGGGTCCTGTTGGCCTCTGCCCTGGAGCCCCAGGGGCTACGTTTGAGAGCCAGTGCAGTGCCTTTGGGGGCCACCGATGAGGGACAAATGAGGTATCTCTGAGGAAGTCCCCAAAGGCTTGGACCAGGACAGCAACATAAAATGGATCAGCACATAAAAGTCACCACTGAATGGTCCTGGCTTCCAAGGGGCCCTGACATCTTAAATTCTTTCTTTGAAAGTCAATCTTTTACTAAAGGACTTATTAACACTTAGAGCAAGTAGAGCAAGAATAGGACTGGGTTCAGAAGGATGACGACATTCTAATCCTGGATGTGCTATGTTCAAGTTTTGTCCTTGGGACAGTCACTGGGCCTTCCTGGCCCAGCCTCAGGATGCTCCCCTGCAGAACAGAGGCAATAATATGGTAACTTCTGGGGCGCCTGGCTGGCTCAGGTGGTTGAGCATCCAACTCTTGGTTTTGGCTCTGATCATGATCTCATGGTTTGTGAGTTCAAGCCCCACATTGGGCTCTGGGCTAACAGTGCTGAATGTGCTTGGGATTCTCTCTCTCTCTCTCTCTCTCTCTCTCTCTCTCACTCTCTCTCCTCTCTCTTTGTTCCACCCATGTGCCCCCCACCTCTCTCTCTCAAAATAAATAAATAAACTTAAAAAAATAATAACATGGTAACTTCTACTGGGGCAAATGCAAGCAGACTTCATCCCTTGTACATGGTGTACTTTAAAAATGACATAGCTAACATATCTTAGCATACAGAGCTGTCTTGTCACTCTGTTGTACACCTGAAACTAAGATGACATTGTGTGTCAACTATCATTTAAATAAATAAATAAATAAATAAATAAATAAATAAATAAATAAATAAATAAAAATTGTGAACACATTCCCCCACCAGAAAAACCTAAATAGTCAAAACTTGAATATTAAATTTATAGTCAAGAGCCCTGGCCTGGGCCCCTTTTCTGCCCCTCATTAGCCATCTGACCTCAGTTTCTCCTTTTTAAAGGATGAGTATAATAATGTACCTCCCAGAGTTAAAATGAGGTAACCCGGGACTGCTTTATCCGGTGCAAGATGGTCAAGATACATCACCTACCACTTGCTTGTGGGAAGGTTATTCAGATCACATCAATAACCATGCTGCATCCTCTGACTGAATCCAAAAATCAGCCTTCAGCCACTGGGATAGGTGGAAACAGACACGCCTGGGAATGTTCCTTGTAGACTAACTACCCTTGAAGCAAATCCACTTGAACAAAAATGAAGGGGCTGTTCTTTTTCCTTGAAATTTGTGAGTACCTGAGGGCTTTTGGGGTAACCTTGTCCACCTGTCCAAGGGAGATCTGATATACCAGCAGGCAGGTAATAGCCTCCCTCTTTGCCCTTCTTCAAGTAACATTCATGCCAGACCCTGATGGAATTCAGAAATAATGGAGACAGTGCTGTCTGTCCTTAAGTCCAGAAGCAGAAATAAAAGCTGTAGGAAAATTATCCCTCAGTCAAAATTGGAAGTGAGAAATGCTGTGCTAGAGTTGCCAACAAAATTCTGGGAAGATATTTTAGTGTAACCCTAACCTTTATTGTATCAGAAGGTTATCAAAAAATAAATGGAAGCCAATCCCAGTAGAACAATAACTCAAAGAAGGAAAACTAGTGGCTAAAATGAAATATCCTGTGTTTTAAAAATGGCATATACAGGGGCGCCTGGGTGGCTTAGTCGGTTAAGCGTCCGACTTTCGCTTAGGTCATGATCTCGCGGTTCGTGGGTTCGAGCCCCTCGTCAGGCTCTGTGCTGACTGCCAGCTAAGAGCCTGGAGCCTGTTTCAGAGTCTGTGACTCCCTCTCTCTCTGACCCTCCCCTGCTCACGCTGTCTCTCTCTCTCTGCTAGAAATAAATAAAACATTTAAAAAAAAATGGCATATACAGAAATCTGAACCAAAAATAGTGATCTTACTATCCCGGAGGGTGTTACATAAATGGGGCAGAGAGAGCCTCTGTGTCTTGTCTGCAATTTGTCCTTCTTTGAATCACGCTAGAATTGTTAGTCCAAAGCCTGTGGGCACCAAATTCAAGTTCTTCACATCTGATTGCTTTAAATGTTGTCCAAGTAAACATATCTTTGGCCACTTAGATCCTACTGACTCTGAACATCCCACAAAACTGCATCTTCCAACCACAGAGAAGTCCTGCATGGATGGGGCTTCTGGGGGACTCAATCAGTTAAGTGTCCAATTTCAGCTCATGTCTTGATGTCATGGTTCATGGCTTCGAGCTCTGCGTCGGGCTCTGCACTAACAGCTCAGAGCCTGGAGGCTGCATTGGATTCTGTGTCTTCCTCTCTCTCTCTCTCTCTCTCTCTCTCTCTCTCTCTCTCTCTCTCTCTCTGCTCCTCTCCTGCTTGTGCTCTGTATCTCTCTCTCTCTCTCTCTCTCTCTCAAAAATCAATACACAATAGAAAAAAAAAGACAACCCCAAAACACTGTTGCCTTCAAAGCTTCCCGACCCATAGACACTGCATCTTGCTGCTAAGCAAATATCACCTAAACACATAAGGCCTCTCTCTTACTCCTCTCTCATCTGGGAGGTCCCCTGCCCTATTCCCCTCCAGCGTGGTCACCTCACATTAGATTCTGGAAGGTCTCCTGCTGGGAGAAATTCTCCCTCTCATCACACAACCCTATCCAAGCACCATCCAATAAAGTGTGAAGTGTGTATTACTGCCTGTCCTGGTCCTACCTTTCCCTTAATCAACCCTGAAATCCTCACACTTACCAAAGGGGGTTTCTTAGTCTGTTTGGAACTACTGTAACAGAATACCCCTGACTGGGTGGCTTATGAATGACAGACATTTATTTTTCACAGTTTGGAGGAACTGGAGTCCAAGGTCAAAGT
The DNA here is from genome assembly GCA_017311185.1 of Proteles cristata cristata. Lineage (NCBI taxonomy): Eukaryota > Metazoa > Chordata > Mammalia > Carnivora > Hyaenidae > Proteles > Proteles cristata. Next base: position 95,831 of record JAESUZ010003290.1, on the reverse strand, counting down.
GCTAGCACATTCAGTGTGTGGTGAGGAACTACTTCCTGGTTCAAAGATGGCGGTCCTCTCATGTGTCTTCACGTGGCAGAATGGAGCTCCCTAGGGTCTCTTTTATAAGGGTCTCTAATTCCCACCAAAAGGCACCACTTCCAAAGATACATTGGGGATTAAGTTTCAACATATGAACTTTGATGGAGGGGGGGCACCCACATTCAGTCTATAGCAGAGGGAAACCCTCTAATGGAATCAAGACTGGACTTGGAATCACAATCGGAATGTGAATCTTGGCCCCGGCCATGGACCTGCCCTGTGGCCTCAGGTCAGTTACTGATCCCTGTGAGTCTCTCATTTCCTCCTGCAGAATGAAGATGCCTACCTCACAGTGGCACTGTGGCCAGAACATGGTTAATATGTGAGGAGGAGCTAGAAGACCTCAACAGAGCATCAGTAGACCCATGCGGCATCTTCCTGTGTGTGACAGCAAAATTCCCATGTTGGATCTATAGGGAAATAGTGTCTGAGGCGATAGGAAATATCTAACCCCTGAATAAGGAGAGGCTCCATAAAGATTAGTAGGGAAATACCTTAACAGTTTGAGAAACACCATTTTGGAGCCTGCCTGCTCCAGTCCCATAAAGGTGAGCAGCCACCAGTGGACCTGAAACAGTGACACTGTCTTCCTTACTTCTCAAGGGGAGTCTCCTACTCCAGAGGCTGGTATCTGTTTATCTGGGAGACTAGGTAAAAGTGGGGCCCCACAGATGACCAATTAGTTCCTCTGGTTTCTGGCTCCCATTTCACCAGCTCAGGCTGGCTGAGTAGAGGAGTGACATGGCCCTATCTTGGGCAGACCTGATATTGACCATATTAGTCACCTCATACCCTCCTCCACTTTGATCCTGGTAACCTAGACACCCCTGTCCATCTGCATTTTCTATGCCATAGATCAAGCCCTTACCAGAGAACACAGTCTTGACCTTGTCTCTTGACTCAAGATCTGTGATGTCCAAGAGATCTTCTATGATGGAAATGTTCTATATCTGTGCTATCTGAAAAGGCAGAGACTAGCTATGCTGAGGACTTGAAGTGTGACTGGGCTGAGTAAGGGACTGGATTTCTAATTGTATTTAATTTTATTTGATTTAAATAGCCATAAGTAGCTACAGACCGCCAACTTGGACACCATAGTTCTTGAGTTTGTATCTTCGGATGCTCCTAGGCAATTCTTTAACTCCAGCTAGTTTTTCTTGCTGTCACACAACCCCAGTTATCTTCCTCTCAAATCTTAGAGCACTTAGACTAAGAGCTTAACTAACTTAATATATAATTATCACTTTTCCTACTAGATGTGCTTTTCCCAAGTCATTAGTACATCATCGGCTATGAGATGCAAGCCTTGAATGAACATACAATATGCACACAGAACATCCTGTGTGCGAATCCCAGGGAATATAAGGAACAGGGACCCATCCCTAAGAAAACTTGCCTTGGACAATGGACAATGGGTCTTAATGATGGCGATGGTGGTAGAGGTGGGGAAGAGAAGACAGATTGTGGATATATTTTGAAAGCAACATCAATAGGCTTTGAATTGGCTTGAACATGGTGAGGATAACAGATGTAGAGGAACCAAAGGGGAGCCTGAGAGTTGGAGCCTGTAAGAAAGAGCCAGTGCTACTAGAGATTAGACAGTGAAAAGAAATACAGAAAATGATTCAAATTTCCTTGTGTGGCTCACCAGACCCTGAGCCCACCAATATTATCTACCAATTCTCCAGAAATGACCACGCCATGGACTGCTTTTATCATAGCCCTGAGAACTTGCTCTGTTCGTTACAAATACTGAAACTTTTGCTCATGCCTACACCTCCCACCCACCCCAAAAGGTCCTATCTTCATTTTCATCCTACATTATTCAAGGAGTGGCTTCTCAACAAATAACTTTGTTTCTAATCTTGACCTCTTTCCAATGGTCCTATCCATTGACATTGTTCTTAGACTTTACTCTGTTGATAGCATTTTTCTGCTTAAAACCCTGTGATGAGCTGTAGAATATACATTACAGCATGCCATTAAGTACAAACAAGACCCAAACTCACTAGCACCCTCTGTGAAACATTCCCTACATACCCACTGAGGCATTAATGGCCCCCTTCTAGGATACTTTTTGTTTTGTTTGTTTTAAAGTTTATTTATTCATTTTGAGAGAGACGGAGACAGCATAAGCAGGGGGAGGGTCGGAGAGAGAAAGAGAGAGAATCCCAAGCAGGCTCCACGATGTCTGTGCAGAGCCTGAGGCAGGGCTGGAACTCACAAAACGGTGAGATCATGACCTGAGCCAAAAATCAAGAGTTGGTCACTTAACTGACGGAGCTACCTCGGCACCCCACTTTTGTAGCATATTTCACTTCCCACACTACATTATTTTCTCTAAATTCCTATCATACTTAAAACTCTACCCTGGTACATGGTAGGTAATCAGTAGATATTTATTTAAAACGTTAAATCACCCATTTAGAATTTTACAGCCTTTTAATAGTTTTCTTTGTCTCAGCCCCATCTTCTGGAATGTATAGCCCAGAGGTTACACATGTAAATACCTACGTGATGCTATTAGCGGAGGCAAATAAATAAATACAGTGAGGCGCATACAATAGGGAATAGTGGGGTTTGTAGCAAAGCACAGAGCTTATGGCTTATCTAAACATATTCTAATGAGAAAATAATTACTATGTCAGCCAAACAGAATGTTCCGCAGTAAATCTGATCCACAGGAAGTGTGGCCCACTGAACTGGTAAATCACCACTTCTGCTCTAAGTTTTAATGTAATAAATAATCCTTGCCACTGGAATGGAATTTCTGTGCTTTGTAAAGTTATTTGTAACTTATAGGGCAATGGGGATAAGTAAATAGAAAACTCCTTAGGAGGCCGCACCCAGAGGAGAAATTACCATGAGATATTTACAAGCAGTAGTCGAGAGCTCCTCATTCCCCAGCCAATCCTTCCATCAGCCTCTTGTTGAAGGAATGACCTTGCTGTTGAGTTCATCCCTTTTTCCCCAGCACAGTGTCTGGTACCAAGTAGAGGCTCGACAAACACGTGTCAGATTAATGAATAACAACTAGTGCAATTGATACTTCTCCCTTTTAATCGCTGAAACATTCTGGAAGCTACTTTTCCTACAAAACCTAAGGGGCAACAAAGATTCCCTAGTGGCATGGTGGGCCTTGGAGGTGAGCTGCTGGAGGACAAGTGGCTGGGCTGAAAGTACAGCGCTTGGACAGAAAGAACCCAATGCCCATCCTCAGCAATAAATAACAAGCGCTGGCCACTTTTTCCCCCAAGTGCATGGAGAACAGCAGCAATTTCCCAGATCCTCTGCAGTGAAGGGCACAGACAGGCAGAGGAAGCCATAAATAAGGATATTCTAGTGAGAACCTGAACCCTGAGCACCTAATGACCATGGTAGTCTTCAGCAGGATGGTGGGATGCCTAAATGATGAGACCCAAGAATCCAGACAGGACACAAAGGAACATGTGCCCTGGTTAAGTTCCCTAGGAAAGAAGAATTGGGAGTTGAAGCAGGACCGCATTGAGTATTGAATACAGTTCATATTGCTTAACTGGTTTATATTAACTGAAAGGTATAGAAAGCACTTGGTACCTACACTTTGAGTGACTGACTGTCAAAATAATACCCCCAATACTCTATACAAATGGGGTTCACAGTTTATACAAAATCGACAAGTATCTCTACAATTTTTACCTGGGTACCCAGTTGGCTACTGAATGAATAGAGGGCATGCCCTATGCACCGCCATGTCTTAGGATCACTCCTTCTTCAGGAGTATTGATCTCAGAGTTGTTGTTGTTGTTTTTAACAAAACTTGGGACATTTCAATCAACTGAAATATTTAAATGGAACTCAATATGTAAAATAGATACAAGGTACAGTGCTCTGCAAGAAGAAGTACCAGGAGCTATAATCAACACGCCCTCTCTCCCATCTCTCCTTCCCCATTTTTCATTCTTCTGCCCCCAACTCAGGCAGCCCCAGGAGGCTCTGAGAGCACCCTGCTTATAAGATTTGCTCCTGAGACACCTCCATCCATAGCTTTGCGGCAGATGCCATGGGCTTTCTCATCCACAGTCAGTGGCTGTCCAGGTGCCTCTACCTAGAATGCCTGGTTTAAGCAAATAAATAAAGTTGCTGAAGTTGGCCTCATCTCTCTCCAGATCCTCTCCTACCCTCTCCCAAAGAAACCTAGCTGCTCATAAAGACTCCCCGGTATTCAGAGTATTTAGGAACATTCTCTCATCTGAGCATTGTCTAATTATGTAATTAGTCTCTATTAATGGGACATGAGGGAAAGAGCTGGCACCCCCATTCTCACTTAGCAGGAAGAAAGATGGTACAGAGACCTGCCTAGAGCTCATGCCCATTTCCCTAACTCTCTCAATCTATAATTCAGGGCAGCCTTGGGACTCAGGAAGCTATGTTGTCTGGGTTGCCTGGCTCTGTGCCTAGCTCTGTACTTTAAAGCAGTAAATGTTCCCATATACCATCACCCCCAACCTTACAACCACTCGTATCATGAAGCTCTACCCAACATGGAAATCAAGCCACCAACACCTTGCCTTGACCAATAACCCATGCCTAAACTATTTTAATTCCCTGTCCCACCTCAAGTTATTTTTCCTGACTTGTGCCTGACATTGGCTTCCCCAAATCCCACCTCTTCCTACGTCTCAGGGCCTACACCCTTTCCCTGCAGCTCTAAGCCCTGTTTATCTTGGTGGTAATTATTTTACGAGCTGCACACACTACTCAGATTAGGAATGAAGTTGCCCTCCAGGCAGTCTGAGTGGACCTCCAATGGATGTGCCCTGCCCCCATGGCCCCAGCTGGCAGGAGCTTTGAGATGTCAGTCCCTTCCAAGGGGACAGATGCACTTTCTAGCAGCCCACTCTAGCCTTATGGCCTTGGCATTTATCAAGTCAGAAATATGCCTTAAAACTGTTGTTGCAAATACCAGTCCTTAGTAAATATATAAACCACCCACGGGAGATAAAGGCTCTCAGCTGATGTCTTCTTTTAACAGACTAATAAAACACTGCTTATTATGTATTGATTTATATAATGTCTCAATGTTTTAAAAGATTTTAGGGAAGCTAATGATGATACATACAGTATAGCCAGATTTCAAAATATGAAATTAATAAAAACAATGAAGGGAAAATAAGAAAAAGAGTGGCCAAGAGTAAGTGTAGTTTGCAAAATATGGGCAGTGAAATTTTATGTGCTCGCAACCATTGAGTATCAAAATGCAGAAGAATCAGTATCAGGGAAGAGTAGAAAAAATACCCCATCTATCAAATGGGAAGAACAATAACATCTGCTTCAGGTCCTCTCCACAAGGATCAACCACGTGCTAGGTAATGCACAAAGTTCTCAACAGCATCGTTACAGCAAATCAAACAGTGAGGTTCAAGGAGTTGGTTCTCACGGTGCCTTAAGGGAAGGCATAGGGGTGCCATGCCAGAATGCATTTCAGGGTCAATTCTGTCCATGGCCCATGGAAGCATTCCACTAACAGTTTGTTCCTCATATAGTTTGAAACTTTGTTGTTAGGTACATTTAGAAATGTTGTTCTTTTGAGGAAGTCACTGTTTTATTAGTATGAAATGGCCCTTTATCTCTGATAATATTTTTTTTTGGCTCTGAAATCTACTTTATCTGATATTACTATAGCCACTCCACCCCTTTTGTTGAACTAGTGTTAGTCTGGTATACTTTTTTCCATTCTTTTGCTCTGCTAAGAGTATAAGACCTTTACAACAAAACAATTCCATGTCTGTATTTGTGCTAGTGTTATATATTACACGTCCACATATGTTATAAACCCCACAATATATTTTTATTTTTCATTTCAATGGTTGTCTTTTAAAAACATTTCTATAATAAGAAAAATACAATCTGTTATAATTGCCCACATAGTTATCGATTCCAGGCATCTTTGTTCCTTTGTGTAGATCCAGACTTCTTTCTAGTATCACTTTCCTTCTGCCTGAAAGATGTTCTTTAACATTTCTTGTTATGCTAGTGATGAACTGTTGTAGTATTTTGTGTCTGTAAAAGCTTTAGTTTCATCTTCATTTGGAAACCTTATTTTGCTGACTTGATGGATTTTTTTTTTCTTTCACTACTTTAGAACCTGCCGCTCTTCTATCTCCTGACTGGCGTTGTTCCTGATGAAGAATCTGCTGTCATTCTTAACTTTGCTGCCCTGGACACAGTGTGTCTTTTTTTCCTCAGACCTGTTTTTGTAATTTTTATTACTGGTTTTGTGCAACTTGATTATGATGTACTTTGATGTAATCTTCTTCATGTGTCTTTTACTTGGGGTTTCCCGAGGTTCTTGGATTTATCAGTTTAGAATTGTCATCACATTTAGGAAATTTGGAACTCTTGTTTCCTACAATAGCTTTGTTGTTCCCTCCCCATCCAGTTACATGCATATCTCTTAATATGTCCCCAAACTAACCGATGTTCACTTTTTTCCCCCAGTCTTCTAGATGACTCTTTCATTTTGAATAGTTGCTATTGGTATGTCTTCAAGTTCACAATTTTTTTCTTCTTTGATATCTAATCTGTTGATTATCCCATCCAGTGTATTTTTTTATTTCACACATTTCACACATAGGTATTTTTATATATTTTTATATCTTCAGCCTTTCTTCTAGCTTCTTGAACATATGGAATATAATTATAGCCATTAAATACCCTTGTCTAGAAATTCTATCATCTGTGCTATTTCTTTTTCTGTTTTGATTGATTTTTCCCTCCAAATTATGATTCATATTTTTCTGCTTCTTTGTATGACTGGTAATTTTTGAGTAGATGCCAGACAGTATGAATTTTACTATGTTTAGTGCTGGACTTTTTTTAATACAAGCATTCTTGAACTCTGCTCTGGCATGCAGTTAAGTTACTTTAAAATCTTTGACTCTTTTATGTCTTGCTTTTCAGCTTTGTTAGCTCAATAAAGCATTTAGTGTAGGGCTATTTTCCTCCACTTACTCTGGGAATACTAAATAAGATGAATACCATATATTATGCCAAATGAATTATGAAGCTTTCTGCTCAGGCTGGTGGTAAAAGGAATTGTTCTGGGCACTGTGGGAGTCCTTGGCATTAATAGTTGTAAACTTTTTGGGTCTCTCTTTCCAAACTCTTAGGCAATTTTCTCGTACACTAATGTATCACAACTGTAGCTAATCAATCACAACTGTAGACTCCAGAGGGACTCACTATAGATAGGCAGAGTACTCTCTCTGTCTCTCTTTCTCTCTCTTCCTTTCTTTCTCCAGATATCCAGAGTATATTCTACCTCTCCTCTCATCCTCCCCTCCCCCCACCTCTAGCATTCTTCTGTCTGGTACTCTCTCCTGTGACCTTTAGCTTCCCTGGTGTCTCTAAGTCCCCATCTCTATCTTCTCCACTCAGGAAGACCTCTGAGCATCACCTGGATTTCCCCTCCCTCAGCGTGGCCTAGAAACTCTCAGGCGGTAAGCTAGGGGATTACAGGACTCACCTAGTGTGTTTCCTTTCTCTCAGGGACTACTGTCCTTTACTGTCTGAATCCAGTGTCTTGAAAACTATTATCTTATATATCTTGTCTGTTTTTTGTGGGTTGTTTTTTTTTTTTTTTTGCAGTTATTTCAGATAAATCCTGTCTATGTTATTCCACCTTGGCCAGAAGCAGAACTCTGATGTCCTGTTCTTAACTCATATGGATGAAGTCCAACATCTGATTTCGATTCCACCAGCCAGCAAGAGGTGCCCCCACCAGCTTTGTGTTCAGTTGCAATGGTCTTCTTATAACTTCTATTGTTTTGGTTAATTAGGTCCTCCTCTCTTGCTTGGTTGGGTCTTGCCCTATTTCTCTCTTTTCTTACTTCTTTCCTTCTGTTTTTCATTTTCTGTTCTTTCCTTCTTCTTCTTATTCATCTTTCTCCTTCTCTCTCTTCTCATTTCAGAATCCAGCAAACATTCCCTGCCACCAGGTGACTGGTTCCGAGCTAGTCTCCAGGAATCAAAGATGAGTAACACAAGATCTGACCTTCAATGAGCACTTGATTTTATTCTTTAAAAACTGGTCTGAAACCAATTAGGGAGAGAAAACACTATCATTTGGCCTAGTGCAATAAAAAGAGTGTGCATTTTGGAATCATAAGATGTAAGACTTCATCATTATTTGACTTTCAAGAAGCCCCTTGACTCTCAAGATTCCATGGCCACACAAGACAACTAATTTCTCAGAAGACTTCAGCAAAGACTGAATGAGATCCATGTTTGGGAAGTGCTTCTCACAGTTCCTGGCACATAGTAGGTATTCAATATATATATTGGCCTTTTTACTCTGTCTTTTCCAAGAAAACAATGTTCTCTATAAAACAATTCTCTTTCTATTATATTACCATGCTCTATAAACAATAAAAAGTCATACAGACAAAATTTATGATTGCTTCCATGACCATGAGTCTAAGTCACATGTACACTTAGTGAGTGCTCAGATTAAATAATTAAATTACCATAGATTTCAAAAGTAAAATCAGTCATTTAAGGTGAGAGGGTAACCAGCCCATGTCCCTCCACTTGCCAGAAGTGGAGTTTTTCACCCCCAAGTGAACTCTTTCCCTGACCATCATATGGTATGAAACCATCACCAGGATTTGTGACTGTTGGTTTCAGGAATGCAACTTAAAAACAGCAGCCTGAGGTTGTCAGTCATGTACCTTTAGCAACTTGGCAACCTGAGGATCACAGAGGCATTTATTTATTCATCATTTTCATTTAAACCTACTATTGCAAGAGAGGCCCTACATAAAAGGAAATGAGGGAGGAAAGATTCTAACCTAAAGCATGAAAAATGCCCCAGTTTAGATGCATTTTTTTTTTATTCTGGAGAAGGTAACCTGTGATAAAGAAAGAAGCTAGGGGCACCTGGTTGATCATCTAACTCCTGACTTCGGCTCAGCTTGTGATCCCAGGGTCATGAGATCAAGCCCCACATCAGGCTCCATGATTAGCATCTCCATGCTTGAGATTTTGTTTGAGAGGCGTGCTCTCTCTCTCTCTCTCTCTCTAAAATAAATAAATAATAACAATAAAAAGAAAGAGAGAGAGAGAAGCCCATCAGGCAGATTCACAGGACAAGAAAGCTACAACGGCAAAGGAACCTGTGAAGGTAGGGCTTCGAACACAACCACGGCATCCAAACACAATGAGAATAAAAGTTGAAGTTAAAGTCGTGGTCTGCCTGCCCTGTTTTCCCCATAGTTCCCTGCTTCCCATCCTTCTCCCATGGTCTGTTAGTCTTACTTTCCAAAAGTAAATGGGCCACTTGCCCTGGCCCTTTGCCCTTACTATCCCCCCACTCCTTCATCACTATGTCAGCCTGGAGCTCCTCTTCAGGAAACTTTTCCTGACTCCCTCACTTTACCATCCAGGCTACATTAGGTCTTCTCAAAGCTGCAGCCACCATAAAAGGGAAGAGTTGGCATAGGTCATGAAGGCAAACTGATCCAGTAGTCTAGTTCAGCTTCTACGGAAAGATGGAATGATGTTGAGATGCTAATCCCCAAAAGGATTCTGAGCCACAGAGAGATTTTCCCACAGGATCAGAGTCTAGCCACTACTTAGCAGTTTCACGATGGGGGCGTAGTTACAATGAAATCCAAGTCTGAAATGCCGGGTATAGGAGACACACACGGGCAAAATAGTACAGTCATACCTAATAGAGTAGCCCCTGCTGAGTGCAACATGTACACTGATTCACAGCAGAAACTCCTTTTACAACCCCCTTTAATAGGCACCTCCTTCCCTCTGTCCCTGCTTTTATGACAGGTCAAAAAAGTACCCAAAAACTACACGGCAACCTTACATACACACATCATCACGATTCAGATGCCATTTTTCTTGCTGTTCTGGGGGTATAGAGATCTCTGCAGGAAAATAGAGTCTGTGTGATTTGGTATAAATTTGCACTCATGCCCTCTCACAGCAGCCTACAAATGCAAGAGCCATGGGCAGGACCTCGTTGTGAAGACAGATTATTTGTGCATCCAATTAGGTGAGAGGAGAAATCAGAACATCCAATTGCTTCATCTCATGTATCCTAAGTTGTTATTCTCCTCCCTAACCCATTTGCTGAATGAAGACCACCTTGACCTTATGCAATCCAATACTTCATGTGGGCACGTACCGTACAGCTCATTGTCCACATTCGAAGCTGGAATCTTTTTCAGGATGCATCCTTTCGCCCACCACCAAGTACTTTACATGTGTTACATTTAGGTATTTTCTGAGAAAAAAAAATGGCTGAGAACAAGTTATATTTCATTGTTTTAATACTTTTCTGGTGGGACTTCAAAGCACGTGTTTGCCAAGTGCTTGCTTATCGTTCAAACTGGTTTATAAATTTTGACTTATACATTGTGTCGATGTGCCTGAATTAGCAGAACAATAAATCAGTACAGCATGGTATTTTTTAAGTCGTCATAAATCCAGCAAATGGTCCATACACTATTGGTTGTGAAAGTGGATGGAAGCCCAACACATAGGCACAGCTCCTACTTCCCATGATACTTGCTTTATAACTTGAATAGCTCTCCCTTCTTAACTGGCAGTGAGAAATGGCCACCTGCATTTTATGGCTAAGACAAAGTCAACAGAAATCCTGTTTCCTCTCTCTCATCTCATTTAATGGACTTATTAGCCAGGGGAAACTGCAGCTAGGTTAGGACCAAACCTCTCACTGAAAAAACTCAATATTGGTAAAATGAAAAGTGTATCCCCAGTATCCAGTCTAGGACCTAATACACAGTAGGTCAAAATTAATATTATTTGAATAAAGGCATAAAGGAATTAATAAATATACTTGCAAAAGAAACTGGCACAAAGCAGCAGAAAAAAATTTACCACTAAGGACCTCTTCTCAAAGTCTTTCTGCTTTACTGTCAGAAAAACAACATCCCTCTCCAAAATGTAAGGATGGTGCCTGGGTGGCTCAGTCGGTTAAGCCTCTGACTTCGGCTCAGGTCATGATCTCACAGTTCATGGGTTCGAGCCCCGCATCACGTTCTGTACCAACAGCTCAGAACCTGGAGCCTGCTTTAGATTCTGTGTCTCCCTCTCTCTCTGCCCCTCTCTTGCTCTCTCTCTCTCTCCTCTCTCTCTCTCTCTTCTCTTTCTCTCACCTGGGTAGCTCAGTCAGTTGAGCATCTAACTCTTAATTTCAGCTCAGGTCATGATCTCATGAAATCAAGCCCCATACTGGGTTCCACACTGAGAGGAGCCTGCCTGGGGTTCTCTCTTTCCATCTCCCCCTGCCCCTCCCCTGCTCATACTCTCCTGCATTCTCTCTCTCTTTCTCTCTCTTCTCTCTCAAAAAAAAAAAAAAGAAAAGAAAAGAAAAGTCACAATAGCTGCAAAAGTTGCAATATATCTGGGAATTTACTTAAGGAATATACAAAATTTCTATGAAGAATATTTTTTAAGTCTAACAAAGACTATGAAAGAGTTATCTGAATAAATGGAGACACCTTCTCTGCCTTCTAGAGAACTCCAAGTCAGGGATGCAGAGACCAGGTACTGCTGACAGGAACATAAAATGGTGCAGCCATTCTGGGCAACCATCAGATTAACTAGAACTACATCCTACGACACAGCAATGTTGCCTTTTGGTACATATACCAGAGGCTTCACATAAGCCCACAAGGAGACATGGGTAAGAATGTTCATGACACCATCGTTTGGGAGATGGAGAATTATGGGCAATCTAGGTGTCCACCGTGGGGGAATGGAAACCCGTAATGTGACGGATAGAATCCTCTGTAGTAACTGTAGCAAGATACTAACAGTACACACAGCAATAAGAATAGATCTCTCATGTATATTTCTGAGCGGGTGGGAAGAAACAGAATAAGGTCAATTGCATAATACCATTGATGTAAGTTAGAAAATGTACTCACAAATAACAATATGTGCTCTCCAAGAACACATGCGAATAAACAGATATGTAGAAAATACCTTAGCGTAGTTGCATGTGTGGGAAGGGTGGTGGCTGGGCATGAAAATGAAGAATGGGGATAAGGAAAAAAATGATAATTAATTAAAAGAGAAACTTTATACTTACTGAGGTTGACAATATGCCAGGAGATGAAGACCATGATCAAGTCTTATGTTTAAATTTATATATTTTTAAAAATTTATGTATTTTAAGGGAGAGAGAAAGAATGAGAGAGAACCCAAGCAGCTTCCACACTGTCAGCACAGAGCTCGATGCGGGGCTTGAATCCATGAACCGTGAGATCATGACCTGAGCCAAAATCTAGAGCTGCATGCTTAGCCGGACAAACGCAGGCACCCCTGAATCTGTATTTTCTTATTGCTTCTATTATATAATATTTATACTAGAATCCTTTTAGCTAATACACAGAAAAGACTTTAAATTGTACCTGGATTCCTTCCAAAGTGAATAGATAAATTGTCCCCAAAATTTTATAACTTCCTTTTTTCCCTTTCTTTCTATTCTTTCTTTCTTTCTTTCCTTCCTTCCTTCCTTCCTCTTTCTTTCTTTCTTTTCTTTTCTTTCTTTCTTTCCTTTCTTTCTTTCTTTCTTTCTTTCTTTCTTTCTTTCTTTCTTTCTCTCCTCTCTTTCTTTATTGAGAGAGCAAGCGAGCGAGTGAGCTAGGGCAGAGAGAGAAAGAGGGAGAGACAGAGAGAGAGAGAGAGAGAGAGAGAGAGAGAAGTGGGGCTCACATTCACCCAAAGCAGGGCTTGGGTTCACCTGATGCGGGGCTCAAACTCAAAACTCGTGAGATCATGACCTGAGCCGAAGTCAGTTGCTTACCCGACTGAACCACTCAGGCGTCCTATAACTTCCTTTTCTTAAATATCCACAGAAAAAGTATAATCGGACCCTCTGCAAGAACATTTACAGTCACTGTTCTATCTCACCCACTCCAAAAAGGATGTGGATGCTACAAATGGAATGGCAGCTATACAGAAAAGAGAGTTAGGACCAGAAGAGAAAGAATGGAGAAAAAGAAAACACAGCACCGGATAATGAGAAATAAAATAAAAGACGATAGTTTTATCATTTTCTAAACGAAACTAAAGGTGTGCAAAATGACATGTAGAGCTTGGCAGGACATATACAATTTTCTGAATTTTCCCACTGCTCTGGTGATCGCATCTGCTCCTGTGTGACATGGATGTGAAAGTGTGCCCTCGTTGATTCCCAGCCTCTGTGTGGCTTTTCCTTCCTTCCCCGCAGGAAGGCCTCGGAATTAGGAGCGGAGCTCTGGCTGGGGACGCTTCTGGCCTGGCTGCCTGGCGGTTCATCTATGTAGCTCTACTCCCATCTACTGATAAGAGGCTGCTATTTCTCCGGGAGCGCCTCCTCCTTGCCCTCTCCGGTGTGGACCCCACAGCCTGAGGATCCGCTGCTGCTCAAGTCGCTTCACCTTGATTTTGGGCTCAATGTGTGTGCGCATGCTCCGCGAGTAATTAACAAATACTCTCGTTTCCTGACTGGCGAGTTACTGCTTTCCTGTTATTTATTTCACTTTGACAAGCAAAGAACAGACAATTGTCACTTGAAGCTGTTTCTCTTTATTTATTTATTTTTTTTTTGAAGAGGGGTGTCAGTTTAATTAGGGGGAAAAAAATCACACGTTCTGTGGTAGTTTTCAAACCGCAATGTTACTACTCTACGCCTTTGGTACGTACGAGGTTTTTTTGGGTTTTTTGTTTTGTTTGTTTTGTTTTTGCTTCGGTTTGGTTTGATTGTAGGGTTTTGTTTGTTTTTTGATTTTTTTGGTTTTTGAGTTACAGAGGATCAATCTTCCACAAGCTTAAGAAGGGAGGTGGGCATGACACTAAATGAAGTGCTTAAGAAGTGGTCGGGATCCGTCACGGATGGGGTTCCCGGGCTGACAGCAGAGGTGCATAGACTTAGGGCTTTCTTGAGTGCTGGGAGGATGTTTTGAGATTACACTGGTACAAAAAAAAAAAAAAAGTGGGGGGAAATTGCAACTCCACGAAATCATCCCATGAGCCCGTGATCGATTCAATATCAGTGACTGGAGAAAGAAACTACAGCAATTTTTTTTTCAGGGTTATCATTACCATCATGGGTAACTCTCCCAACTCACCACACCATGAGAGCAGACGATTTACCTCTAAGTTTGGTCTGCAAGATTAGTTCATCTGAAAGAAATTAAATGTCAATTTTATCTTGATTCATCATAGCTCTTTAATCAAAGCCAATGCATCACCTCCCCTGATTACCCCTCCATCAAACGCTGACCTGGAAATCTCACACCAAGCTTCCCTGTGCAGGCTGGCTAATTAAGAACTTGGTCGCTCCACCTATAGTGCATGGCAGGGCTGCCCCAAAGAGGTGGCCTCTTTATGGAGAAGGGTCCTGGAAAGAGGTCAGTGGTAATTACCAAGCAGCAGAACAGTCCATGTACGTGTTGGACATTATTGGTCCATAAAACGCCTGGAGATTTATAGCAGAAAACAGAAGTCGTGTGTGTTGAATGTCAAACTGAACTAAATTAGCCCAGTGTGGTGAACTGGAGAATGGTGAACCCTGTTGGGACCGTAGGGAGGAGCCCGTGCAAAGGGCTTGGCCTTGGAGGAGGGGTACATATACCCAACTCTCCCACCCAACAGCTGTGTGTGACTTGGCCAAATTACAGTAGGGTTGCGTCCTGGGTTAGCTGAACAAGTCCAACTGCATGAGTCTGCTGTGAAAGGGAAAGAGAGAATTTAAAGATGGGAGGGGATCCTACCCACTGTTTCACTCAATGAGTGATTGTCCCAGAGGAAGAGGCAGACAGCCCACAGAAGTCTGCTATCCCCAGTGCAGATATCAAGTGCCGCTTCACATCCGGGAGATTCCTGTGATAAAGTTCTTCAGTGTTTTCATACATCACACTCTTCTAATTGCAAGTCAACTGCCGTAGCTGACGTTCAGTTGAAGAACTAATGGCTTGATGCAAGGCAAGGGAGAAGATGGGTTGTGTTGGACAGTTTCACATGTTGGTCTCCAATGAAGCAATTCCTTGCAGGAATGCCGGGGTGACTGGTCCGTGCAGAGCTTTCACTTTTCATGCTGACTGTGGGACCCAGCCCCACATGTGCTGCTTCGCCATTCAACCTCACTATGCCTGTTTTCTCTCCATAATTCAGAAATACTTAGAAGTATCTTTCCATCGACATGGTTAATGAGAACACCTGAACACTGCCTGGTGAACACTAGGTGTCTTTCACCCCTTTGCATGGAGAATCAGGAGACCTGTATGGGGTGAGAGCTCTGTCACATGGTCATGGGCTTCCACCTTTTAGGCCATGTTTTGGCCACTGATGAAATGACCTGGTTGCATATGACGGGCTTGAAGGTCTCTTCCAACCTGGTTCTTGCTTAACCTGTGGTTCATCACCTATTATGTCATTTTTCAGATCAGGTGTTGAAATGATTGTTCGTTGAAATGGAGATATAAACAGCACTTATTTCGGACTTGCATGTTTTCAACAAAAATATTGCAGTTCCCTGTTGGAGAAGAGGCTTATCATACAGCAGACATTTGCTGAACTTTGTGTCAGGCATGGGCCTTCTTTAAATTATTGCACCACCCCTTGAATGGAGGGTGAGGAAAGGACAGAGAGAACCTTTAAGAAAAGTGCCCCCAGGCCCCATAGCTCAGGGAGTGACACAGCTAGAATTAAACCTACTCTTCTAACCAGTGCCCAATACGAATTTTCTCTTGATCAAAGTATTCAGTGAGCCCTTCTCTCTGTTGTCATAGGCCAAGGACAGTCATATGCTTCAGTCCTACCTCTACTACCAAGAATGAATTAAAAGGGTTTCCGATTCCATATGGTGGACTGAGTACATCCATTTACATGTCCTTCCTCAAAACACCCCACTGAAAGGACAGCATTGATGTATGAAAGGAAATAAATCCAGACCTCTGTTTAAAAAAAAAAAAAAAAGTAAGAGAGGAATGATAAGGCAATCAGCAAAATATAAACTATTAAAAAGATTCAAGGAGACAAGAACTAGGTTGGTTAAAACAGATATTGATTTAAAAACAAATGGCAATAGACGTCTGCCTAAGAAGCATTAAACATGACTGGAGGAGGGGCGCCTGGGTGGCTCAGTTGGTTAAGCATCTGACTTCAGCTCAGGTCATGATCTCACAGTTTGTGGGTTCGAGCCCCGTGTTGGGCTCTGTGCTGACAGCTCAGAGCCTGGAGCCTGCTTCAGTTGCTGTGTCTCCCTCTCTCTCTGCCCCTCCCCCATTTGTACTCTGTCTCTCTCTCAAAAATAAATAAACAGTTTAAAACAATTTTTTAAACAAAAGATGACTGGAGGAGAGGTCAGAGGTAGTTTTCCTGAGATGGAGATGCTCAAGGAACAGGGAGGAAAAGGAGGCAAGGGAGGAAGGGGTTGGTGGATCACTGCCTTTCCTCAAACACTGGCACTTTCCTGCTCAATTATGAGGTTTCTGGAAGCAACATTCGTCACCTCTAGGCTAAAACTAGGGGACTGGGGATGCGTGGGTGGTTCCATCTACTGAGCGTCCCACTTCGGCTCAGGTTGTGATCTGCAATTCGTGAGTTCGAGCCCCACATCAGGCACTGTGATGATGGCTCAGAGCCCAGAGCCTGCTTCAGATTCTGTGTCTTCCTCCCTCTCAGCCCCTCCCCTGCTCACGCTCTGTCTCTCTCGAAACTAAATAAACTGTAAAAATAATTTAAAGCAGGGGATGTACTCTAATAGCAAATGAATGCATAGCTAGGAGAGAATAAAGGCTCATAAGGTGGGTGATGCAGCTCTACTGTACAGCCCCCCATGTTGCAGTATGGAGGGTGCAACCCCATTTTGCAGTATGGAGGGTGCAAAGTGGAGGACACTGCCATCCTGCCTGCCCCCTGCCTGCTCCCAGACCACAGACCTGAAGGAGAAGCTGGCCTTTGCTCACACTCACTGGTGTGCAGACGTGGAAGTGATCAATTTTCCCAAGCCTAGCCAGCTAACTACACGTAACATATTTTTTCATTCACAAAAATGAACAGACAACCAAGAATTAGTGGGTATTGAAGAAAACAAGTAACATGAAAGAGAAAATCCAAGATGAACAAATATAACGTTTTAAGCCCAAGGGAAAGACGATGTCAAGAAACAGAAGACAGCTGTCTGTATCCCCAGGAAAAAAGAAGTCCTAATTTATAGAATTCATAAAACAAAAGCAGAAACATTCGAGGATTAAATGAGTTCTTGAAAGTTAAAAATATCCTGGCTGAACTTAACAAAACAGAAAAAGGACTAGAATATAAATTCAAAGAAATCTCTATAAAATTCTCCTTTAAGAGTAAGAGTAAAGAGTAAAAATTTCCTTTAAGAAAAGGGAAATATAAGAGAAAATAAGAATCATGGAAGATAAATCCATGAAGGTGCTAATAGACACCTTTTTATAACAGAGGAGAAAATTAATCAAAATAATTAAAAATGAACCAAAAAACAAATTTTCTGATTGAAAGATTCCACTGAATGCTAAGCAGGACAAATAGATTATAAAGAAAACTGAGAATGCCAGGATAAGAAAAAAAAACTGTCTTAAAAGCTATTAAGGAGACGGAGAGGCACCTGGGTGGCTCAGCCTGTTAAGTATCTGACTTATGATTTTAGCTCAGGTCATGATCTCATGGTTCATGAGTTTGAGTCCCGGGTCAGGTTCTATGCTGACAGTGTGGAGTCTGCTTGGGATTCTCTCTCTCCCTCTTTCTCTCTCTCTCTCTGTGTCTCTCAAAGATAAATAAATAAACATTTTTAAAAGGTATTAGAGAGATGGAAAAAAATAGTTTAAATTTACAAAGAAACAGGAATCAGATTGGCAACAGACTTATCATCAGAAAAAAACAGATGCTAGGAAACAATAGAAAGATGCCTTGTTATGAAAGGAAATGATTTTAAACCTAAAATTTGGCATCCATCCAATCTATCAGTCAGGAAGGGGATGAAATGGAAACATTTTTAGACATTAAAAAAACATAAAAGCCTTAAAAATGACCTAAAAATATATTCCAGGAAAACAAGGAGGAAAAGGAATGAATGAAAGAAAAAAATATATATATATAATAAATAGAGAAACTAACTTAGGATAAAAGAAAATGAACCCATGATACCCATGCTATGTAACAAGCTGGAAATTGATCAAAGAGATAGGAAGTCATATCATGCTTGGAAAAACATAAGAAAATCAAAGTGATTCTATTCAACAATATGATTCAGCAGCTGAAACTTAACAGAAATGTGACAGAAGAAGCATATTTATTTTATCAGTAAGAAAAAAGAAAAGAAATAGAGACTATAGTAAACCAGAAACAAGGCATGAAAAGAAGTACTAAAGTATAACATATTTTGCCAGAGCACACACCATAGATAAGCAGATGATTAATATATAAAACCACTGTATTTCACTTATACGTGGAGGCTAAAAACAAAACAAATGAATAAACAAAATAATATAAACAGACCCATAAGCACAGAGAATAAAACTGATGATTGCCAGAGAGAAGGAGGTTTGGGGGATGAGCAAAATAGGTGAAGGGGGGGCAGGAAGTACAGAGTCCCAATTATGGAATGAATAAGTCATGGGAATAAAAGGTACACCATAGGGAATATAGTCAATGGCATGATAATAGCATTGAATGGTAAGCATAGAATAGTGTAACATACAAAGACATTGAATCACTATGTCATACACTTGCAACTAATGTAACATTGTGTGTCAACTATACTCAAGGGGAAAAAAAAACTAAGCAAATCCTTTTAGGTCAAATATAATAAATAAATAAATAAATAAATAAATAAATAGACCCCCTGCCTAGAAATACAAATTTGAATGCAATTCTGTTGTCACTTTTGTCTGCTTGCTAGCTATTTGCAGTCATGCTGAGGCCCTGGCGGACCATGAACTGTACAGTATGTTGTTCCCAAATGAAAGATGTGTGGAGCTCACAGGCACTGAAAAACTCAGGAACACGGCGTTCAAGTTTAGCGTATGTCCCTGACACCATCAAGACCAAGCTCCATTCTATGGTTATGGTCCCTCTGACTTCAAAATGCTACATGCATATGCTTGGGTTTTACGCAGGCTGTTTTTATAGCACCAGAACACTCATGCCTCATTTCCCATAAGCTTTCTTAGGCAACATCTGAGGTTCCGATTTATTATTATTTTCGTTATAAATCTGCTGCAAGTCGTGTGTATTCAAATTCATTTTTAAATTATTATATTGATAAAATATTATTTTGAAAGGGCTAATGGGATGCAGAAAGAGGGAATGTCTAGCACTGGGACGAACAACCCTCAGCCTCACGGCCAATAAAGCTTCTGACTATAGTGGTAAAAAGGCAAGTGGTGTGTCTGCACTTGAGCAGCAGGAACAGAGGAGGCACAAGATGGAAACGTTGTCTCCAAATCTCAACCATAGCTTTGTATGTTTCTCTTGGGAGTGGTGGGGGGGGCTGGGTATCTGAGCCTCCCATCTGTGCCTGGCGTGATTTTCAGTCCATGAACGGGGCCTTCTCTCTGCTTGCTCCTTTGGGCTCCTGAATTGGTCTCCACCTCTCTCTCAATATCTCTTCATTTTCTCTTCATTCTCCTGCTTCCTTTGCATCCCCATCTCTTCACTTGAACTGTCAATAGTATATAATCAAGAGTTATATTTAAACTTTTGATTCCTTGTTTTATACTCATAATTATAACTTTTCACTTTATTCTCAAAAATGAGTTGCCTACTTTTGTGATTTTTTTAAATTAAAAAAAAACCTTGAGATTTATAGAAAAATTACCACGTATAAAAAAGTCCCAATGTACCCACACTCAGTTTCTCTTACTGTTAATATCTTCCAATAATGAGGAGGCTGGGTGGCATCAGAGGCATCTGATTCTTGACTTTGGCTCAGGTCATGATCTCACGGTTCTTAAGTTCGAGCCCCCCAGCCCTGACAGTGCAGAGCCTGCTTGGGATTCTCTCTCTCTCTCCCCTCTCACCCCTCCTGTGCGCTCTCTCGCTCTCTCTCTCTCTCTCAAAATAAATAAATAAACCCTAGGGGTGCCTCGGTGGCTCAGTCGGTTATGTGTCTGACTTTAGCTCAGGTCATGATGTCACAACTCAGGGGTTCAAGCCCCGCATCAGGCTCTGTGCTGACAGCTCAGAGCCTGGAGCCTGCTTCCTATTCTGTGTCTCCCTCTCTCTCTCCCCTCTCCTGTTCTTACTTTGTCTCTCTCTCTCAAAAACAAACATGAGGGGCGCCTGGGTGGCTTAGTCGGTTGGGCGTCCGACTTTCGCTTAGGTCATGATCTCGCGGTTCGTGGGTTCGAGCCCCGCGTCGGGCTCTGTGTTGACTGCCAGCTCAGAGCCTGGAGCCTATTTAAGAGTCTGTGTCTCCCTCTCTCTCTGACCCTCCCCTGTTCACGCTGTCTCTCTCTCTCTCTCTCCTAGAAATAAATAAAAATATTAAAAAAAAACATGAAAATTATTTTTAAATAATTACAAAAAATATATCTTCCATTAATACAGCACATTTGCCACAATGAATGAACGAATATTGATACATTATTATTAACTATAGTCCATTTTCTATTCCAAATCCCTTAGTTTTTCCCTACTGTTCATCTTCTGTTCCAGGATCGCAGCCAAGATGTTACATTACATTTACTCATAATGTCTCCTTAGGTTTCTCTTGATTGTGACAGTTTCTCAGACTTTCCTTGTTTCTGATGACTTTGGTAGTTTTGAGAAATAGTGGCCAGATATTTTGTAGAATGTCCCTGAATTGTGATTTGTCTGCTGCTTTCCTCGTGAATAGACTATATTTATGAGTTACAGGGAAGAAGACCACAGAGGCAAAGTGCTCAACACACCATATCAAGGGTAAATACTCTCCACATGACTTATCACTGTTATGTTGACCTTGAGGTAGCATTGGCCAGGTTTCTACATGGTAAAGTTATTTTTACCCCTTTTTGCACTATACTTTTTGGATGGAAGCCACTCTGTGTAGCTTGAGTTGCTTTTTAATTAGGCTTCCAGTTGATTTAATTTTTCCTGTGGGTAAGGATAGCAATACAAACTTCCCCATGTAGGATTAAATAACAGCGTGATCAAATTAGGCATTGGCATTGTAAAAAGACACGCCTACGACTGTATGTTGTGAGTGATGTGGAATAATAGGAAGAAAGGCATCATTCAAGGAAAAAGTAACTTTAATCCTCAACCACCACTGATAACTGTTAATTGACCCTTGTATTTGAGGCAACTTGTACTTGTTTCCTCAGATGGCAATCCAAGCCTGAAGGGCATGCTACCTTCCCTGAAGAGCTGCTGATTTGGTCTCTAGAAGATTTTTATCTAATCATTCTCTGCTCTGTGACAATCCCCACCCTGCTATCAGCACCGGTCAGTCTGGGGCATGGAGAAGGGCAATAGAAAGATCCCCAAATGAGAAGTCCTAGCTTCATCATTTACCACTAAATGTCCGCACCTCGGTTTCCTGGGTGCCATGTATTGGTTAGGTGTCTAGATCACAGGATTGCTGTAAGCATCAATTCAAATAATGTAGCCTGCTTCACAAACATGAATATCCAGGATAAAGATGAAGTAATAATGCGAACTAACCAGGGAAGTATCACAAGGCTTCTACTGTGACTCAAGCACCCCAGGGTCCTTGGCCATCACCAATCCAGCATTGAGGACTTTCTATGTGCTGAGTGACTTGGAAGTGGTCTCTCATTTAAGTCTCATAATTGACCCAGAAGATGAGGATGAGGAGGGGGTTGAGGATGGTTACCACTACAGAGGAGCATGCTAAGGTCTATAATAGAGGCCAAAGGGCACAATGCTAAGTCTTGAATTCTGGTCTGTTTCTTGGATTCCTCTTAATCCTCAACATTCCTAATCCACTCTCAGGCATTTTGCCCATCTTGATAGCATCCATGAAGTGAATGAAGACAAGGAGCCATTGTAGGTGGGAATTTCCACAGTTTTAATGATACCCATAGTGCCGCCGTCACATACCCAGACCAGTTGGACGTAACTCAGTATTTAGAAGTATTCGTAAACTATTTGTGAAAAAAAAAAAAAAAAGAAGTATTCAAATTCAGCGAAGCTACTGTTGGCTTTCCAGATAATGTCAAAAAGCTGGTGTAACTGATTTTTTTTTTCTATGCATTTCAAGCAGCTATTTGACCTCAGAATGGAGGCAGCTTTCATCCCCTCATGTTTAGCTGTAAATTCTGAGGTCCGGGGCATATATTGGCTGTGACTGGGCAACAGAAACAGAGATAAACATAACCCAAAAGAAATGCACCATGGCTGGGAAGCTCCTGAACTTGGAAACATCAGCCCCACTTGCTAGAAGGACGGCCTGATGGACACATGGAAAACGAGGCCGTCAAAATCCCCAGACTCTACCCAGCCTTGGCTACTTTCATTGCGGTGTTGCTACCTGTTGGACCTACGGGCCCAGAAAGGAAGATGAGCCACGGGCCGTGCTGGAGCAGATCAATGCGTGCATCGTCTCTCCACTGGAAAGCCAGTGACCATGTTAGTAGCTTAAAATCAGCAGCGGTGAAAGTACTCGCACCACAGCAATCAGGAAATGCTACACCGCAGGGTTTTTCCATCCCACCAGCCCACCAGGAAGCTTATTAAACAAGAACCACCATACTAATGGCTTGAATCCACAGTGTGGCTACAACTTGCAATTTGTAATGTGACCTCATCAAACTTGGCGTTTGCTGTGCCTCGTTCAGTTACACCTTGAAACACTGGTTTCCTGTACGTTTTCTGCAGCAAGTTAGTTGCTCAGCCCAAGTGTGCTGAGCACTTGCTGTATACCGTGCCACACACCAGACACATGTGGTCGAACAGCAGTCATATTAATCAAAACACCATAGAAAGGTCTAGTGTCCCAGGAAAGGATTCACAATGTATCCAACGCACACATTCCCCGCAGTCTCCCTGCAGTCTGTGTGTGGAGATTTGCATGGGCTTTAGCACAGCCCATCGATTTCTTTGGGGCAATCTAACAATACTACATGGCTAAATGCTTTTCAGGTACATTTCTCGAGCCACTGCTAAGGGGCACACTGTACTGTGGGGGATTCGAGGGTAAACCAAAGACCTCACCTCTGAGGGATTCATACTCTACAATGGGAAATGCAACACGAACCCAATCACCTGTTATGCCAAAAAAAAAAAAAAAAAAAAAAAAAGTGACAGGCTCCCACACGGATAACTATCGTGTGGGTTCTGAGAGTAAGACATCTCTTCTACTCTGTGGGTGACAGAAGTCAGGAAGGTTCTCACCTGAGCTGGCAAACTCGTGCAAGAAGGGGAAGTAGGAGTCCTTTCCTAGGGCCCTTATAGAAACAAAAACAATAAGGAAAGAAGAAGGGAAGAAGAAAATGGACAACAGAGGATGAAGTGCACTCTGAAATAAATATTTCTTAAAAATAAGAAAGATATTTGCCCCCTTTCTCTGTGGCATTCTCTTGACCCCACTGTAGTTTCCGCTTACCCACTGTTCTTGAATGCCTTTAGCCATTCCTCAAATAGCCATTGCTTTGCTAGATCATCATAACTCACAGGGAATGGCCAGATGTCCTCTGAGCTATTTGTCCGAAATGATGGTAATATTTTACGAAGGGCATTGACAAGCAACATGTTTCTGAATTTCATTTAGCGTATTGAGCTTAAACAGTAAGAACTGGAGGTCCACTTGACCTCCAAGATTTCCCAAGGAGAAGGGAGAAGGGTGATCATACCCTGGGGGACTCACTAAGTGCCAAAGAGTATAATAGACATTTTGTATATGCTATCCATTCATTTATTTAAAAAAGCAAGGGTGGGCACAATGATATCCAAAAGTAGTTTCCAGGTACTTAAAGTTGTGGGCAATGCCACATGATAAGAGCTAGATCTGGGTAAATACAGGCCCCTCAGCCTGTATTCTCTCTTCTGGAGAGAAACACAAGAAGAATTCAGAGTAAAAGATGAGGACAGAGATGCATTCCAGGTAACAGACTGGACGTAGAGAAAAAATAAAAATAAAAATCCGTCCATTTTTAAATAAAGAGATGTCTGATATGGTCGAACAATTCATAAATATTCATGTAGCCACCAGACTTCCAAGTGGCTCTAGAAATAGCCATTCCTCTCAATTATTGGTATGCTTTTAAATTGGCCATATAGTCACTTGGATTGTTCAATTCAATCATCTACAATTAGCAAGCACTTTCACATACCTTTGCACAGTCAATCCCCTAGCAGCTACCAGAGCCAGAAGAAGGGAACATGCCTTTGTCTATTTCGAATTATGTGCCAACCATCTAAGAGCTTTACAGACCTTATTTCATTTCACTGAATCCTCAACTCAACTTTGAATGAGGGTCATATTATTCCCATTTTACAGAAGGGGAAACAGAGACTCAGCAAAGTGAACTGCATGGTCAGGGTCACACAGGTAGAGGGCAGAGACATTAAGTAGATAAGTAGATAATTAAGTAGGTAATTAGCAACATTAAGTAGATAAAGTCCACCCCAAAGCATGATAGCCACCTTGAGTGGTCATGAGATCCCCGTCACCAGAAAGGTTTCAGCAGAGGCTGAGCATGGGGAGGGGGGTCAATGAGTGACAGAAAAGATGTCTCCTTTAGGAAGTCCTGAGGAGATGGCCTCTCGGATCATTTCCAGCTTTCCAGTTTGTTGGACTGAGGACCTCAGTGGTCATTAGGACTATTCACAAATATTGCGGTTCTTTTTTTCTTTCTCAGTATCTGGAAGGTAGTTATGTTCCAAGTGCCTTGTATTAGCCAATGAAACATAAGTGTGTGTGTGTGTGTGTGTGTGTGTGTGTGTGTGTGCGCGCGCGTGCCTTAAAGCAAAGCTTAACGGGGGGCCCAACCCAACTTGCTCCTCCTCTGTCATTTAGTGGCCATGAAGGCAAGTGTAGGGAGGGGTCTCCCTCAGCTGGGGTCTCAAGAATTTCCAACAAGGAAAGTCCCCAGCTGGCCTGCATTGGACCTGTAGTTTGGGCAGAATTAAACTCTGGTGGTTTTATTTATCTATCTATCTATCTATCTATCTATCTATCTATCTATTTATTTATTTATTTATTATGTTTTATTTATTTCTGAGAGAGAGAGAGAGCATGAGCAGGGGAAAGTCAGAGAGAGAGGGAGATACAGAATCTGAAACAGGCTCCAGGCTCTGAGCTAGCTGTCAGCACAGAGCCCAACATGGGGCTTGAAAACCACAAACCGTGAGATCATGACCTGAGCCGAGGTCAGACGCTCAACCGACTGAGCCACCCAGGCGCCCCTAAACCCTGGGGGTTTTAAGTCATTGAGACTGAGGTTTTTTATTACTTCAAGGCAGCCCCGCCTATCCTGACTGATATGGTAGCCACTTTAGATCTGAACTCTAGTGAGTCAAACTCTAGAACTGACCTCCTACACTACTGAGTTGAGGGGGTGGGGCCATTCAGCAGGGATTAAGCAAGTGAGATGGACCCAAGGAAACCCTTTCTAAGTTGAGAGTATGAGAAGGAGAAGAAAGAAGTGTAGCAGAAGAAAGGCATTTTCATTCACGGTGTTGAATTATTCCTTGCAATCACTTGGGCACAAAATCCAGCAATTTACCACGGCTGCATTCTCTTGTGTCTCCAGAGGAAAGCAGAGGGCTTTCTTTCTAGAAAAACATTGACCTTTTCTATCGTGCAGACAGACTAGCAGCAATTTAACAATGACTCCTGCAGTTCATCTCCCAGGACATCAGTTGCGCAAGGGAGAATATCGATTCTTATCTTTTCAAAACAGAAACTTGCTAAAATAAGCACAGTGGCAATGTTGTTGTTGTTGTTGTTGTTTTAATGCAGAAGCAGGCTGGTTTTTTGTTGTTTTTTTTTAAATAAATGAGTTACTGTGTCAGGATGGTATGTAAGGCTGGAAGTGTTTGGGCTTTCAGACAGTAAACCCACCAAGAATAACTTACTACCACTTTAACTGTGTAACTTAGGACAACCAGCGGTTTAAATATAGATGCACTTCAGTCTTTTAATGAACTTCACATCTGCATCTCAGGCAGTTCCGGCAGGGCATAAGCTTTGCAGGGGGAAAAACAGGTCACCTGGAGGCTTGGGTGGACTTATCGGGTCTGCCCAAGTGTCTAGCCCCATAATCTGGCTTTGTGTGTATGCATTCACTGCCACAGCCAGCCAGGAGAACAGTGGAGGCCAAGATGCCCGTGGCCCTCGGGGAGTTCAAGCAAAGAACGGACGTCCAGATGACAGAGCTTTCTAGTTGAGACCAAGCCCCTGCCCCTCCTTTAGTCAGTGCATTAAATTCCCAGTAAGAAATGGGCTCCAAGATAGCAGTTCATTTCTGAGGTGTCTCCTTCCTTATGCCTTAATTCTGGCTCACTATGGGACAAAATATAATGTACCACCGGACAAGCCACAGTCACATTAATTGGAATCTTTAGAACAAGCCCCATGTAGAAGCTCTGTTAGAAAGGCACAGGCTCTGCGTCGGCATTGGGAACTGATTCTCACAGGCCAGGTAAGGAGCGGTCGGTCATTCCTATTTTGGGGACCGTGTTCCATTGCTGATAACTTCAACCTGAAGCTCTACATGAGGTCTGCGGGGCTTATTTTTAACATTTCCTTGGCCTCACCAGGCTGGAATTGCTGCAGATAACATATATGAAAATACATGTTCATGGGGCACGTGGGTGGCTCAGTGGGTTGAGCGTCTGACTCCTGATTTCAGTGCAGGTCATGATCCCAGGGACATGGTATTAAGCCCCACGTTCATCACGGAGCCCGCTTAAGATTTTCTCTCTCCCCGGCTCAAGCTCACTCTCTCTAAAATAAAAACAAATTAAAATTAAAAAAAGAAAATATATGGTCCCTTATGTTGTTGCAGAATTTCTTTCTTTTTATTTATTTATTTTGAGAGAGAGAGAGAGAGAGCACTAGGGGGCGGGTAGGGGCAGAGAGAGAGAGAGGGAGAGAGAGAACTCCAAGCAGGCTCTGCCTTGTCAGTGCAGACCTCAAGGTGAGGCTCAAATAAATTCACAAACTGTGAGATCATGACCTGAGCCAAGATCAAGAGTTGGATGCTTAACCGACTGAGCCACCCAGGTGCCCCTACTATTGCGGAATTTCTAATTCGACTCCCGTATGAAAACCACACACTGTCCACTAGAGAGGTGGAGAAAAGGGGACCATCACCCCTAAGCTGCCCAAGAGTAGGATTTGGTCATTTTACAAACCTTCCCTGTGGAAATATCATTTTTTCTTAAAATGCTTCTTTGAGTCGGTTTTCAGGCCCTGGTCAGACAGAGGCTTGGGAAGCTGCCCTTGAGAAGCTGATTAAATCTACACATCAACCGCTGCCCTGACAGGGCTCTCTGCTGTCCACGGCGCTGTGCACCGGCCCTCCTCGCCCCGGGGAAGGTACCAGATGACCAGCAGCAGCCCCTCCATCCCGGAGCCCACAGAAGTATTCAAATTAGCTCATGCGCAGGGGGCACGGGAAACCAAGACCGCTAGCCCCGCCCACCGGTCCCTGAGCTGCTCCCACAGCTCCACCCTATTGCCCTGTCCCCGGGTGACACACGCAGCCCTGTGTGTACTGTAAACAAAGACTTGCGTCTTCCATCTTTCTGAGTGTCATGTGTTTGTCCCACCATCCAAAGAACCTTCACATCTTATAAAACACCCTGACGGGGCTCCTGGGTGGCTCAGTCGGTTAAGCATCTGACTTTTTGGCTCAGGTCATGATCTCGCCGTCTGTGAGTTCGAGTCCCACGTTGGCTCTCTGCTGACCGCTGGGAGGCTGGAACCTGCTGTGGATTCTGTGTCTCCCTCTCTCTCTGCCCCTCCCCCACTTGAGCTCAAAAATAAACATTAAAAAAATTAATAAAACACCCTGAAGAACTGAGAAGATCCACTTCTTCATACAAGAAGATCAGACACACCAGGCCTGTTTCAGCCTCAGTGACAGTTTGACTGACCTGACCAGTTCCCAAGCATTGAAAGTTCTTGCTGGGAACCAACTAAGACTGGAACATAAACACTACCACTGACCTTCACCATCCAAACGCTTCACATTAGCAGCCTCCACTACCATCAGTCTCTGGAAATGCAGGAGTTGTGTCTCTTCCTACTGCCTGCCTTTACTGGGTCTGTTTCCCCTCACCTCATGAACTCAGCATATATAGAGTTCCTATCATATAGCAGGTACTCAATAAATGCATTTTGAAATGAATGAAAACCAGGATGAAATCCATTTATTCAGAAATTCAGCACTCATTTAATGGCTGCCTACCATGTTCCAATCACCTGGATCTCATAAGCGATAACACTGTGCACTTCCATATCTACAGGCGACTAGCAATTTGCCAGTATTAATTAGTTTTCGCTTAGGGGGCATGCCATTTAATACTTTAGTTCAACACATATTGGATTCCCAGGCTTACTTCCTGAGTGGAACGTTCGCTGACCTCCCCAGGAGAGTTACCACTTCCTTTCTCATGTTTCCACACATCCACCACACTGCGTTATATCCATTTGCTGACCTTGAGCTTCCTAAGAGTAGGGACCACCTCTAATACGTCTTCATAGCCCCAATGTTTAGCACTGTGTCACCCAGGATTTCGCAGGTGCTCAACAAGTATGGGTTGAGTGCAGATATGATAAATAAAGGAATAAACTTCCTACCAAGCATCTCTTACCATGTAGAAGCTGGGACAGGTGGTGGCAAAGGAGAGCTGACTACAACAGTGGCTCCTGAGTGGGCATCAGGATATTCTCTGGGGGGTTTATGACACACAGTGCTGAGCTCCAAATCCAGTCTCTGCTTTTATGGGGAGAGCAAGAACATGCATTTCTTTAAAACTACATGTATTTATTTGTTCTGAGGGAAAGAGAGAGCAAATGCAACCAGGGGCGGGGCAGAGAGAGAGAGAGAGAGAGACAGAATCTGCACTATCAGTGCGGAGCTGGCTGCAGGCCTCAGTCCCACAAACCATGAGATCATGACCTGAACTGAAATCAAAAGTTGTGGATGTTCAACTGACTAAGCTGCCCAAGTGCCCCTGAGAATGTGCATTTTTAATGAGTTTCCAGGTGATTTTGATGCTGCCAGTCTAGGGACTGCACTGTCAAAACTATTGGTCTTAAGGAAGAATATGCTGTGGTCCCCAAATGTCATGGAGCCTCCTGTGAACATGCGCTCACAAAGAGAAAACAAGGAGAAACAATGGGAAGATTGCAGATGACAAGCTTCCTTACGACATTCCACAAACAGCAGGCTGAGACGACAAAGACAGGGGATAGCAAGATTGACTTCATTAACCTCTTTCAAAGAGAAGGAAACAGCCTACGAAACAGAATGACTTGTTGGAGATGAAATCACAAGTCGGCTGGACAGGGATAACAGCAATGCTTGTACGTGAGCACCACGTGACATGCACGAAAATGTCCATTTCTTTTTTCATAATGGGCCCAAACTAGACAAATTTGCACCAGCAGTAAAATGAATAAATAAACTGGGGGTATATATCCATACAAAGCAATGCTACATTACCAATTCTATTTTTTTATTTTTTTAGTTTATTTTTATTTATTTTGAGAGGAAGATAGGGAGCAAGTGGGGAAGGGGCAGAGAGAGAAGGAGACAGAATCCCAAACAGGCTCTGCGCTAACGGTGCAGAGCCTGATGCGGATCTCAAGCTCAAGAAACCGTGAGATCATCACCTGAGCCGAAGTCAAGATTTAGAAGCTTAATTGACTGAGACTCCCAGGCTCCCCTACATAACCATCTGTATTTATTTATAAATGCTTTATGTTTGAGAGAGAGAGAGAGGGAATGAACAGGGGAGGGGGAGCAAAGGGAGAGGGAGACAGAGGATCCAAAGTGAGCTCTGTGCTGCCACCATAGAGCCTGATGCAGGTCTCAAACCCATCAACCGTGAGATCATGACCTCAGCCAAAGTTGGATGCTTAAGTGACTGAGCCACCCAGGCACCCCATTTATCCACTTTTACAAAAGAACTACAATGATCTGCATCGACATTGATAAACCTCACAAATACTGAGTAAAAGGAGTCAGTTACAAAAGAGTACATTCTAAGTCTATATGTACCAAGTTCAAGAAGAGGCAAAACGAATCTATCTTGGAGGTCAAAAGAGTTACTTTTGGGTAATAAGGAAGGAAAGTAATTGTTGGGGGGGGGACCCCAGGGGAGTTCCTGGGGGTGCTTTTGATATTCTACTTCTTGACCTGAGTGGTGGCTATAAAGTATATTCACTTGGAAAGTTCTGCATGTTTCTGCATGTATGTTATGTTCAAAATGTAGAGCTGTTGTTTAAGTGGCTGAAAGGAGGAAAAAAATTCATTTTTTAAAAATTCTTTTAATATTTAGTTATTTTTGAGAGAGAGCAGAGAGAGAGAGAGAGAGAGAGAACACAAACTAGGGAGGGGCAGAGAGAGAGGGAGACACAGAATCTGAAGCAGGCTCCAGGCTCCGAGCTGTCAGCACAGAACCAGATTTGGGGCTCAAACTCGTGAACCACTAGATCATGACCTGAGCCAAAGTCAGATACTTAATGGACTGACCAACTCAGGTGCCCCAAGAAAGAAAATAATTAAAAGTGGCACTAAATCTGAGTCAAGCCCCTTTACCAGGAATTGATGCAGTCCCCAGAAGAGAGATGGAAAGGCGGTGGTGAGCTTTCCAAACGGGAAGGGAGGAATTTCTTTCTGACCCATTTCACAGGCCCGACCAGTGAAATGATCAGATGACCTTAAAAGAACAATACTTAAATTAATCTTTTACATGAGAATTACAGAGATGGAACATAGCTGGGAGATCACTAAAGTTCAGAAGAAGAGTTTATAGCAAAATTTCTTACAGTCTTTCACATAAACCAGCTCAGTATCTATCTCAGCTGAGAGGTTGGCGAGGTGGACCGGGGCAGCTGTCTTTCTGGGCTGGGCTTCCTCCCCTATAAAAATGTTTTCTCACTGGATCCTGGAACTTTTCTCACCATTCCGGAAGACCTAGGTCTCTGCTCAAAAGATAACATGTTCCTTTTCTACCCCACCTTATTCTGAGATGCTTTCACAAACTATGAAGGAAAACGAGCAATCTAGAAGGGTCGCTACCAAATCCTTTCTTGCGGGACTAGACTGTGCTGGTCCAGAACATTCCCATAAACCCAGCAGCCAGACCTCTCTGCAGCCCACTGTAAACATGTGGCTAGTTCAGAAATACAGCCTCCTAACTGATCTCGTACAGTAAATGGTCTAGACACAGGGACTAGAATTCTTCGCTTTTTTACACTTCATAAACCTGTATCTAAGTGCAGGTGAAGGCAGTCGTAAATATAAAAACCACCAGAGCAGAATGGCCTTTGATTCTTTGTTTATCACAGGCTAATTAAAACACAAGCTGAACATAACTCAGTTCTTTAATGGAGGTTACCAGATGTGTTATTACTTGACCCTGCTCAGTATGAAGTCCATGGATAATAACTATAATTTTTTATTTAGTACAGCAGTCCTACTATAGTTAAGGGTGTGTCTCTCTTTTGATTACAAGGCCCACATTTTAAGGAGGGGGGAAGAGGATGGTTAACTACTGAGAACATGTTCTCTGGGCATTGAAACTATGATTAATATAAGCCCTTCCCAGGAGTGAGTTCTTGGGTGCCCTGCATACTATAGTTACACACCGTGCCAAAGACACATTTTCACTGGGAAGTATAATTACTGACTTCTAAGAGTCACCTTTCATCCCAGCGAACTCCAGCTCTCTCTAAAGTCTTAGAGAGCCATTACAAATTACAGTTAGAGTAATGGCTTCGGCCGTTCAGCCATCACTGAAGAAGCATCTCAGCCGCCTGCAGCAGGGAAGGTCAAGCTCGCAGGGCCATCCCTCCTTAGGCGGGAAGTCATGTGGATCTTTTTCCAGTGGTGTGGCCCTGGTGAGTGGTCCAGGAACTCTGAGCATCTGCAGTTGGTCACATATAGACAGTGCCCAGTGCCCAGCAAGTGCCACGAACCCTCGAGCAGCTGAGATGCCCAGTTCCGCCATGTTATTCGGGGGGTCAAGAGGAGAGCTCTTCCAACTGCCTGCTCTAGTGTAGCAGTTCTCAAACACCACCCCCCAACCCACAACCTTTGCAGGACTCGCCTGAACTCCAGACTCAGAACCATTGGATACCTACGTGGATGTCTCCCAGCCACCAGAAACACAGCATTTCCAACATGGAATTTAGCGTGCTCTCTGGAAAACCATTCTTATGTCCCACATTCAGGAATCACACTACCCACCACCAGGTCTTTGCCAAATCCCCAAACTTGAGCGTCATCTTTCAGGTCTCCCTCCCTGTCCAGACATAGTCAGCCTGTACCCAAGATCTGCTCATTCTACCTGTAACCTTCTGACCCACCCACATTTCTGCCATTACCTTCCACCCAGTTCAGGTCATCGTGTGATGTCATTTCCTAAAACAAGGATTCTCCAACAAGTGCAATTTCTCCACCACACACACACACACACACAC
This sequence comes from Proteles cristata cristata, assembly GCA_017311185.1. NCBI lineage: Eukaryota > Metazoa > Chordata > Mammalia > Carnivora > Hyaenidae > Proteles > Proteles cristata. Next base: position 63,109 of record JAESUZ010003290.1, on the reverse strand, counting down.
ACACACACACACACACACACCAGGGGACATTTAGCGATGCCTGGAGACAGTTTTGGTTGTCACAGCTGGAGGCTGGGGATGGTGACCAGCTAGTGGGCAGAGGCCAGGGATGCTGCTAAACAATGCCCAGGACAGCCCCCACAGCAAGAAATCATGAGTCCAAAATGTCAGTGGCACTGAGACTGAGAAACCCCTCCCTAAGACACCTCCAAAGGTACCATGGTGAGCCCCATGAAACACAAATCTTGCTCAAACACGCAACCCTCTTGCTCAAAACCCTTCCAATATCATTGCTCCTAGAACAGAGTTCCCAAGGTCCTTTACCCTCTGTCTGTCCCCAGCCTTCCTTCTCAGCCTCATCTTTAATCGCTGTCACCTACCTTCCCCACAGGCTCCATGTATCAGCCATCCACACATAGATCTCTAAATTCCTTGAACTTCTGGACGTCTTGCTGAAATTCTCTGCCCACATCCACCAAGGAGTTCGCCTATACTAAGCAAACTCTTACTCAACCTTTGGTTCTCATTCTAACGCAATCCCTTAGCTGGGGTGTGGCCTGAACTTCCCATAGCATATGCTTTTTTAGCATCCTTTGCTTTGACTCTGTGCCTTGATCCTCTCCCTTGCTTAATCATTGAGCCTTATGTATGCACCTTGTGGGCAGGACCCGCCTCTCTGTCCACTCTATCCTCTGTCTCTTGTAGTAACACACTTAATTCACTCAGTACATGGACAAACAACATAAGATTACAGCAAAATTGGTCTCTGAGGGTATTTAGATTTGGGCAACTCTATCAAACAGATATTTGTACCTTAAGCAAATTAGAACTTCCTGTACTTTAACTTATTCACTAAATCAGTGTCTCAGACACTTAAAGAGGGCCTTAAGGGCATCTACTGCAGCTTCTCATCAGATGTTCCTGTCCCCTCTACACAACTGCCCTGTGCATGTGTGTGTACATGCATACACACACACGCACATGCATATGTGAACAAGCACACATGCAAACATGCATGCACACATAACCACACCCAACATACATGCATGTGAAAATGCATATACATGCATACACACATAAACACAAACATACATGGACATACACAGACACACAGAGCCAAAGACAACCAGCCTGGACTTGGACACATCTAGTAACAGTAGTCTTGCTTCCTTTGAGACAACCAGATCCGTATTTGCCAAGTACTTTTAGAAAGTATTTCTTTACACTGAGCCTTGATATGTTTCATCTGCTTGTCAATTCCTATGCCTCTGGGTCCTGCAGAAGAAGCCAATGTCCCCCCACACCTGACAGGCAGATCTTCAGGCTCCTGTAGACTACCTCCTCTTACGGTCTCTTACCTAGTTTCTTTCTTTTTTTGTCTGAACAAACTACCCTTGGTCAAGTTCTGTCTCAAGGTGTCATAAGGACAGTAGTTAGCACCCCACAGCTAGCCATCCTCTCAAATCCCTGCCACACCTTTGTAGAGTAATGTGGCTGCACCCACTAAAATTTCAATAATAGACCTTTCCAAGAATGTATCCTTATATGTGCTCAGAGGCACATATGCAAGAATGCCCACAGGGTAGCACTATTTTCTAAGGCAGAAGACTGGAATCTTCATAAACGTCCATCTTTGGAAGACAGGTTCATAAACCATGATCTAGCCATACAACAGACCGCCAGGCCTCTGCTAGAAAGAATGAGGTGATCCTTGACATACCGAAGTGGAACGACCTGCCAAAACCCAAGTGCAGGAACATGCACCTCGCCATGCTCCCTAGGGTAAGAGGAGAAGGAAGGAAGGAGAAAAAGAGAAAGCAAGAGAGATGTATGTCCTCAAGAAGAGAAAACATACAACTTTTGTAGCTTCTTCTAGTTCTTCTTTTGCTCTCATTTGCGCAAAATAACACCAGGGAAGACAAACAAGGAAGTTGAGTGTTACCTTGACCATTGGGGAGGAACCACCACATCGGGGAGAACTGTTTGGTTCTCCTTTGGAAGATGCAACTTTCCTCAGATCAATAAGGAGTCACTCTTCCCTTTTTGTTATCTAACTGTGGTCTCATTAGCTGAGTTAATACAGATAAATTCACTTGAGGAGTAGTGCTGGGGCAAGTAAAGTAAGGAGGTGTTAACTTACTCAAGTAATATACAGTGCTTCTCTAGAAAAACATGAATTCTTTGAATTATAGTGACCCCTCCATGAACTGACTTCCCAAAGATAATCAACTCTTCTGATTAACTAAGAACCAACCACCAACGCCCAGAAAACCCAAATTTATATCCCATTGACTGCTCACAAGTCTCTTAAATGGTTCAAAAACATCACTCCGCTAATTTTCACTAGCTCCTTTTTGTAAGGTTTTTAAAAATTAAGAGAATGTTCTGTGTAGCATTTATGCCTATATAACGTTTGCTAGAAAAGTTAGTTTCCTGACACCAACCTACCATTGAAGATGGGCCATCACTTAAACTTTAAATAGATTTAAGAAATTATTTCTTAGCCAACTGTAACTCTTAGTAGGTAAAAAGGTGCTCAACATCACTAACCAGGGAGACACAAATCAAAACCACAAGATATCACCTCAACACCTATTAGAATGGCTAGTATAATGAAGATAAGCCATAAGGGTTGGTGAGGATGTGGAGAAAGAGGAACCCTGTGTATTGTTGGTAGGAGTGTAAATCAGTGTAGCCACTATGGAAGATAGTGTGGAGTTTCCTCAAGAAATTAAACATAGAACTACCTTACTATCTGGCAATCCCACTTCTGGGTATATATGCAAAGGAAATGAAATCATTATCTTGAAAAGGTATCTGGACCCCCATCCATGCTCACTGTATCATTATTTACAATAGTCAAAACATGGGAACCACCTAAGTGTCCATTGACTGATGAATGGAGAAAGAAAACATGAGAGAGAGAGAGAGAGAGAGAGAGATAGCATGCAGCCATAAAAAGAAAGAAATCCTGAAAGAAAGAAAGAAAGAAAGAAAGAAAGAAAGAAAGAAAGAAAGAAAGAAAGAAAGAAAGAAAGAAAGAAATCCTACCATTTGCAATAAGTACGGTTGGAACTTGAGGGCATTATGCTAAGTAAAATAAATCCTACCATTTCCTAGTACTGTTGGAACTTGAGGACATTATGCTAAGTAAAATAAATCATACAAAGAAAGACAAACACTGTACAATCTCCCTTATATGTAGAATCTAACAAAACCAAACTCACAGAAACAGAGAACAGTTTGGTGGTTGCCAGAGGCAGGGGCTGGGAGTGGAAGAAATGGATAATGGTGATTAAAAGGTATAAACTTCCAGGGGAAAAAAATGAAAATGAACCATCCCTTAAACTTTAAATAACTGAAGAAAAATTTCAAAGTTGGGGGTGCCTGGGTTGGCTCAAGTCGACTAAGCGTCCAACTCTTGATTTTGACTCAGGTCGTGATCTCACAGTCTGTGAGATCCAGCTCCTCTTTGTGCTCTGCACTGAGCCAGGGGCCTGCTTGAGGTTCTCTCTCTCTCCTTCTCTCTCTCTCTCCGCCCCTCCCCCGCTCATGCTTGCATGCTCTCTCTAAAGTAAATAAACATTTTTAATTAACAAAAAAAAAAAAAAAGAAAAATCTCAAAGTTGGACCACCAGATGTCTTTGTGAACAGGAAGAAAAAGTCGTATCAAATCTCAACCACTAGCAAAGGTCTCAAGAGTTGCATTTTGGAGAGACCTGCCCCAGCTAGTCACATCTGTCAGCATCAATGCTCACGGAAGATACTTCAAAGGGATTTAAAGCTGAAGACAGTTTATGAAATGTGTTGAGCTTATTGGAGTTTGATCCTGACTGGCCCATTAATTTGGCAAATTTGGAAGAACAAAGATTGTGATGTGGTTAAAAGGACTTTAGCCAAAGTAAATGCTGAGATGGTATTCCACAAGATGTCACTTTCTTCTGCATTAGAATTGCTTTAGTAGAGCTCTGTTCTTTCTCAGTTTGTGTATTAGGACCATATACAAAATATTACCACTGTTTGTTGATGGGATGGTTCGACTTAGTTTCTACAGGCTGAAACATCTTTGTTTTCTTTATCCTCTTCAGACTTCAGTTTCCTCGTGTACATGTAATTAATATTCCTACTTACGCAGCTTGGGGTATAAATGAAGGGATTCTTCCAATATTCAAGTTATGAGCCCCAGCCCAAACCTCACCTACGGTCTTTCTCCGCTCCCCAGAATCCTCCCTCCTGTAATAAATCTCAGCAATCCAGAAGTGTTCTCTGGGTTTACAAGGTCAGTCTTAGCTACATTCCTGCAGAGGAAAGAGCTCTGACCATCAGTTCTCTTTGGCCAGTGCTGTTCTGGTCTACTCCAAACACTCTGGGATGACCTGCCATGTGGTACCAGCAAATTCTATGGACTCATGTACCCTATGAACTGGAGAGACCTGTGGAAGACAGCTGCCTGAACACCATTCCTCAGCAGCAAGAGGTGGAATCTGGTGGAAGAGAACATTTCTCTTTCCCAGGAGTAGACTTGGTTCTAACGCGCCCTACCTTTGTACAGATCTGGAACTATACAGCTTTGTTCCTACACACACACACACACACACACACACACACACACACACACACACACACACAGCAGTTTCCCCTGTGGCATATCCTCAGTGCCAGATTGGTGAGCCCTAAGGAGGCTTTTAGTCTCAGCCCCCTTTCTACCTCCATCTTTGTTTTGTAGCCCTGAGCCATATCCCTCCCAATCAAGGCCTATATTCCTCAAGATCTCAGGGGGGGAGGACACTCTCTTTTACATGTAAAACAAAGGAACTCAATATGTAACTCCCTATGAAGCATACAATTTTAAATTCCATGGTCCCTGATTCTGTGATCTTTGTCATCTCACCCATATGCAAGAGGGCTGGTCACATGCTGCCTTTTTTTTTTTTTTTGAACAAGGGGAAACAAAGCAGATCTATATTTAACAGGTAACAGCTTACATGGTAGAATTCCATTTTTCAAAATTACTTTTGGGAAGTTAAAATAGGATGTCATTTGTCAGGAAATATGAGTTTCTAAAACCTAACTTCAGTTAAACTGTGTATCCTTTATCTTCTTTTCTGGATGAAAATTATGCATTGCTTCAGCAAAGCTCTTAGACCTGTATGTGTCTTCAGAGGGCCCCCTTCTGCATGCTGGGGCTGTGGGAATGGAGGTAAAACAAGGCGTGGCTCTTGACTTTCTCAAGCTCACGCTATGACAATGAAAACAAACCTCTCCCAGAAATAACACCCTTATTACAGGAATGTGGGTCAACCCTCTATGCATCTTCTGACTCCATCAGGAAATCAGACCAATGTTTAATGCCTATCTAATAACGTCTTATCTCCCATACCCAGCACAGAAAGGTGCTCAAGATACATCAGTAAACAAGTCCGTGAATGAATGAATGGGTTATGCACTGCACACCCTTGTCACTTCACAGTGGTCATAAAAATATGTGCAACAGAATCAGCTACTTGTTTGCCAGCAAGAATGCAATGAGAACAAAATAGGGACCCTAAACCTTTTCTTCTATTCTCATGTCAACATGAGGGACCTGGGATTGAAAGATCACATGTTTCCTCTACAGAACATCTCATAATGAGAAAAACTCGTTTTGGTTTTAAGCTTAAGCTTAAAGTTTAGCTGGAACCCAGCCACCCCCAGGTGCATCAGCTGGTGTGGATTTAAAGACTGGATTTTTCTAAGATTATAATTAACACTTCTTTACTATTTCTTCAGAGTCTGTTTGGGTCATCTGATGAACCTACCTCCTGGAAAGAAATTATTGAACCCACAGGCTTTGAAAATCAGCCAACCACATCATCTTATGCATTCATTTGTCTCTTTGGGAAAAATATCCTGCCAGCAGTCTGAGAGTTAAACAGTATTCCTGTCATGTTTGCCTTGAACTTGCCCAGTTAAATTGCAACAGCATGGGTCTCCATAATTATCTAATTGTTAGTGTTGTGCCTTTACGTAATTTATGATGTAGCATTAAAGTCTGACCCTGGGTTTGAAATGAAGTGCGGTACTGCTGACATCCAAGCTCAAATTAGTAGGTAAGCACCCAATTAACGATTATGCTTCTGAGCTTTCATTTCCATCTGACCACACTGCTACGCTAATCAGTTTTCTGAGCCTTTCACCTTCCCCATAACTAACAAGCATTTTTTCTGCTTTTTATGTCTATGGATGCCCTGCATCCTCATCAAAAGCTCTCTGAGACTACTGTCTTGAAGTTTGCTGCCAAAAATGACTGCCCATAAGTGTGCTGGCCAGCCTCAGTGCCTTTCGTTGGCGAAACCAAAGGTCAGCCTGATGGGCTCCCATGTCCCTTCTCTGAAAAAAAAAAAAAAGTGATCTCCACAGAATGCCTCGTTTCTGCAGGTGGACTCCGTTGACTGCTAGACTCTGTCAAGTAAAACATGGAGCCACTTGGATGTCTAGATCATGGAGTTTGTGAATACTCTCAAGCAATGGCCCTCCCCCAAATTCCCACCACCTATCTGACTACCAAGGAAAGATGTAGCAAAAGCCCATTTTCCAACTTCGTGCCTCCATCACTGGTCTTCCTATACCTCCTGGACCACTCTTCCCATTCCCTCCATTCACCTGTACTCCTCCTAAAGTCCTGAGCATAAAATATTAGAATATTTTTAGAAGTGCAAGATATCTTTACCTTGCCCTCAGTACCTATACAAAAAAGACACTTAATAAATCCATTGTCAGCACTCAAATGAGAACACTCAAATGAGCATCTTCATGGGGAAGTGACTCGCTAATTACCACATATGTGTGCAACTGCTGTACTAGACCCATGTCTTCTGTCTTCCCATCCATTGTTCCTTCTAGAACCTTTATCACTGGGCATTTTGACTCCTAGTTAGCTGAGCCACTCCTTGCCCCACTCCTAAGATCAGAGAAGAACAGCACATTCATTTACAACCCCTGCCAAACACACAAAATCAGAACTAAATATGGAATTTCCATTACTACTTTCCCTAATATATACCGCAATTCTATACTTAGACTGGCCTTCATTCCAGATTCATCAAATTTTGTATGTGATATAGACATCTTCCTAACCAATGTTTGCCCTAATCATAAAGTCATCAAGAACCTTATCCAACATCAGTGGCGTCAAACTTGAGTACAAGAGGCTTGTTCTTCTTTTTTTTTTAATTTCCAATCAAACTTACTCATTACTCCAATATAAAAATTTCATGAAGAGGAGGGAGAAGGACGTACAAGCAGAGCACAGAGGATATGGGAGACAGTGAAACTATTCTGTACGATAATGTAATGGTGGATACATGTCATTATATGTTTGTCCATGCCCACCGAATGTGTAACACCAAGCATGAACCCTAACACAAACTGTGGACTTTGGGAGATTATAGTGTGTGCAGGTAGGTTCGTCAGTTGTAACGAATGTTATCACTGGTGGAGGATGTTGATAATATGAGAAGCTAGGTGAGGAGTGGGTCAGGGGTATATGGGAAATCTTTGTAACTTCCTCTCAATTTCTCTGTGAACCTTCAACTATTCTAAACAACAACAACAATAAAACAATAGCCTTGATTTTAAAATCTCATTGTGAAAAAAGGATAAAAATAGAACTCTTCTGATGAGAAGTAATTGAATCCCCTACCACCACTAAGATACTATCAAAGGACGTGCAGCACACAGTTTGAAAACCACCATCCTAAAATAAACTATGGGAGCACATAAAAATAAAGAGACCTAGTAAAAATAAATCTTTTATTTGACCAACACTTTCTTCCTTTTTTGTTGTCTAAAGTGGTTTAGCACTGAGTACAAAACTGATAAGAAAAGAAGAAGGAACGCATCTTTGTTCCCATTTCACAGGTATCCCCAGGACACAGAGATGGTTAAGTTGGAAAGATGGAATAAGAACTTAATCCCCTGCCTCATCCAGCTCTCCTTCCACACTACAGTGTTTCCCTGCAAATGTCTAGATCACCTCGATGTGTGTCATGATCACACACAGACGCCCAAGAAGTACTTTTGATGCTGACGGTGAAGATGATGACAGGAAAAGCAAAGAAAATTGGAAGTGGACTGAAAAGAATACTCTATTAGCACAATATTTGAGCAGCATATTGTATAACTCACTTATAATAGGGTGAGTCTCGATCTTGTGAACTTCTCATCCAACTAAACTACTCGCTATATAAATCAATAAGAAGGAGGTCTCATCAAGCCCAACTAGATAAGAACAATAAGATGACAGTAGCCCATCTTCAGTTTTGACCAGAACTGTTTATAGCATGCAGATATTTAAAAGCATAAAATAAGCAAATAAACCAAGTTCCTTCCAAACTTAATGGTAAGTGGATGGAGATAATACACAATCCTAGAAAAATTACATAATAGTGGCCCCTATTTGGACATTGTCCAAAAAGAATGGTAACAGTCTACCAAGAAAACCACAAAGGTGCTTATGAGAAGGACATGTCCCTCTGTGAAGCCTAGAGAGAGCCATGGGGTTAAGAAAAGGCAGGGTGATGGGGGGCGGGGGAGGGGGGGTGGGCAGTGTTGGGTGAACTTCCCTTTCCAGAGGAAATTCTACCGTCTCCCTACTTGAGCAATATATCTGCACCCTTCAGATGCTTTAGGGACAAGTTGGCTTACATCACTTGCCTGAGAAAGATTTGTGGAAGAAACAAGCAAAGTGAAATGCACTATTAGCTATTATGATCAAATCAAGAGCTTCTGAAGTAGATTTAAAAGTCGTAGTAGACCCAACCACTCACATATAGCAGAATCCAGCCTAGTAATTTAACCTCTCCAAGATTCCATGTTCTCACCTGTGAAGGGAGGAATACTAATACCCACTTCACTGCACAATTTGGGGATTAAATGAGATAATGGAGAAAATGCATGTAGTACATGAAGCACAGGGTACACAGCAAACACTCAACAAATACTAGTTCCTTTCCTTTTATCCATAAATCTTGGATGCAATGGCACGTGGCTCTCAGTCCCACAATTCAAACTAATTTATTAAAAAAAAAACCTCAAGCCTTGCTCCCATTGAGTTTCCAACCTAGGGATTACAGCTAAATGTCTATAAAACTACCAAAGTAACCCATTTTTCTGGATTAGGAAAGTGGTTATCCCACTAACTCTTGAAGGCAAAGAACAAAAACAAGGATGAACATCCCACCTTTCCAGTGTTATGAGAGTAAAGGCACAGTAACTGCATTTACTCTGGTGGGTGTATATCAAAGGCAGCAATGGGGAGACACAATGGGCAGACTGTATCCCATCACTGCAGGGCAGTTTTATAAGAATCTTCCCATTTCAGCAGCCTTCATCGCTGTACAGAGGATAAAGATAGCTCATCACAGTTTAACTTACATTGTCTTAGAGCTGTAGCTGAAGGAAAGCTAGCACTTACAAGGCAGAGACTCTAATTATTAAGTAATAATACCCCCAGAGGTCAATCAACCACCTATCACCAGTGGAGTCAGGGTATCAATGGGGATTTGATCCAAGAAGCAAAACAATGAGGCGTTCAGAATAACAGAAGGGTTGCCAAATTAGACTTGGAAGATGGAGAAGAGTCCATGCAAGCTATTGCCTCTCCACCTGGCATTGTGCCTTTAGTCACCAGTATTAAGTCAGTGGGTGGGTTGTATGTAAAGTGGGGGAGAACAAAGAAGGACTGGACCCCACACACATAGACTGTAACCCATAAGTACAACCCGGACCCTGCACAGCTGTCTTTCACCACTTCTAACCTAAAAGTTAGATGGTGGCATGAAGAAAAAGCTGGCATCCTCTACCACAGAGCTGCACATAGGAGGGAACTTATGGAAGGCAGAGGAGCTGTAGACCCAAATGCTGCCCGATGCCAGCAAGGTGAGACAGCACATAAGTGACAATGTGTATTGGCTACCACAGAGCTTGGAGTTCAATCACCTCAACCCTTAGAATATAAAATCGTCTTCTGTTTCACTTCTATCTTCCAAATCCTGCACAAATTTTTCCTGTGACCAACTCCAACCAGGAAGCAGCCAGGGGAGGAAATTCTGGGAAATGTAGTTCCAGTTTAGCCAATTTCCACAGTACATAACCACCATGGAGAGCAAACAACAATCCAATGATGGAAACGCACTTCACTGGTATGCTGGCCGACTGACACTTGGCCAGCTCCCTCATTTCTCTCTACCCAAGCTCCTCATGATTTCCAACAGCTTCTTATCCAAAAGCCCAGCATCCTATGCTCCTGCTTCCTGTTGATCCATGTCTGGTTAACTTGCCAGTATATAAAATCTAAATGTGCCTTTTATTTCTATGGTCACAAAGTAGGTTGAATGAATGACCTCTGGTGATTGTGGCATCTCTTTGCTCCCTCTGCCCCAGCTCTCGATTTACCAAGGAAAGGATGTCTTAATGAAGAGAGTAATTTAATTTGAACTGCTCCTTAATTCCTAGGCATCTCTTAACTGCCTAGCTGTCAAAAGAAAGTGTGTTTTTTCAGCTGCATGGTCTATCAGGGTCTCATTAATCTACCATGTTTTAATATCCATTAGTGAGCATTAATCTAAAAGGATGGAATTGGGGCAGAGATCTCATTCCTCTTGTCTTTTCTAAATTTCAATCATCAGAGGATTTTTTTTTTCTCTATGAAACTCCAAAGAGGATCAAATACACTGAAGAGTGCTTGTCCAGTCTGTCCACATTGACAGATTGCTATTTGTGCTGCCCAAGCTGGGTCTGAAGTATTTTTCCCGGGTTCCTCTGGCCAAGTGCACAGCACGAGTTCAATCTCACCTCCTACCAGGTCATGAATCCCATCCTCACCACTGACCACCAATATGGTCCTTGTTTGGGATACCTTCTCCTTCTCCATTTGTTCTTTTTGGTTCCTACACTTTCATTCAGCACCACAGCTCTGGCCTCTGAATAGATTGTACAGTCTAGCTTGCGGAAGCAAAGTGTCAGAATCTGAGGTCATCCTAGAGCCACTGAAAGTTAGTGTAATAATAATTTTTTAAACAGCGATTCCAAGAGGGCAAGGGGACCAAAGGTTTTCCCAGGGTGCCTAATAATTGTTGCAGTAAGATTACTTTTGCATTTCGCCTGTATCTTTCCCAGACAAGCTGAAGCCTTGACATCTCTGAAAAGATTGTATTCCAGAGCCATTACTTTATGTTAAGGTTTACTTTCAGAAACATCAAACACATTCAGAAAATGTGGCCTTTGCTACAATTTGAAGGAGGAAGTCTTCCACCCAATAAGCATAAACTCACCTAGTTAAAGAAGTTGAATGCCATAGATTTGTTCTTAGAGTCTTCATCTAAGAATTCAGGAGATTTTTGTTTGTTTGTTTTTTGTTTTTATTTTTGTTCTTACTATGAGAAGGGTTCCCTGGACTCACATTCCTGTCACAGAAGATTTCCTTTGGTCTTAAAGAGGCACAAACACATGGTCTTCTGAACCTCCTACTTAATCACTTATCTGATGTGAACTGCAAATGTATAAATTACCTCAGCTGACTTTCTAGATCACTCCAGGCTACACCCATGAATGATGTACTGTATGGAGAAGTTCTAGCTCCTCATTCTGGACCTTGGAAACTAACAGGACTATGTTGGTGACTCAATCAAAATGGGAAATCATGGCAAACTAAATAGCATGGTCTCACTGGCACCAGGAACGCTATCCACCTCTGGCCAATGGTATCAAATTATGTAACAGAATTTAGAGCCTAAATTTGCAGAGTTTCTAATTTTTCAAGAGAAGCCAGAAATCCACAGTTTTGGGTAAAATCTTCCAAACCTAAAGCTAAGCTTAAAATGTATCCATCCCTGGGTAAGTCTATTCTACAGCCAGAAGACAGACCAGAGCCTCCTGGTTTTATAATCTCATTCCCAAAGCCTTAGCAGCAGGGTTGGGCCCCTAGACATGACTTGACACTGAAAATACAAGTTCAGTCACCTCTGGTATTTTTAATGCACATTCATTTCTATTTGAAGTCACTAGAGAGAGGCAAAGGCAGATGGAAACCAGAGCCACACTGGGTGATATGCATGTATCTGCAGAATTACACCTCAGGAAATGCCAAAAGAAGTTCTTTAGGACAGAGTGAAGTGACACTAGGAAACTTAGATGCACAGGGAAGAATGAAGAGCAGTGGAATGGTGAATGGGGGCAAAAATGGAAGACTATTTTTTTTTTTTAATTTAGAGTTTACAATACAGTTAACCCTTGAACAATGCTGGGGTCAGGGGTGCCAACTCCTCACACTGTTGAAAATCCAGGTATAATTTTTGCTTCCCCAAAACTTAACTACTAATAGCCAACTACTGACCATAGTCTTATATGTCTATTTTTAGCCAATTAATAAATATTTTTTATTTATAGCCAATTAATAAATATTTTAAATATGTATTAATAGCCAATTAATACATACTTTGCACGTTATATGTAATATATGCTGTGTTCTTACAACAGAGTAAGCTAGAGAAAAGAAAATATTATTATTATTTTTCAAATAGTTTACTGTCGGGGCGCCTGGGTGGCTTAGTCGGTTAAGCGTCCGACTTTCGCTTAGGTCATGATCTCGCGGTTCGTGGGTTCGAGCCCCGCGTCGGGCTCTGTGCTGACTGCCAGCTCAAAGCCTGGAGCCTGTTTCAGTCTGTCACTCCCTCTCTCTCTGACCCTCCCCTGCTCACACTGTCTCTCTCTCTCTCCTAGAAATAAATAAAACATTAAAAAAAATAGTTTACTGTCAAGTTGGTTTCCATATAACACCCAGGGCTCATCCCCACAGGTGTCCTCCTCCATGCCCATCACCCTCCTTCCCCTCCCCCCCATACCCTTCAGTCCTCAGTTTGATCTCAACATTCAAGAGTCTCTCATGATTTGCCTCCCTCCCTCTCCCCCCCTATTTCCCCACTTCTTCTCCCCCATGGTCCTCCATTAAGTTCCTCCTCATCCTCCTATATAGGACAGGTAGCTGTCCTTCTCTGCCTGACTTATTTCGCTCAGCATAACACCCTCAAGTTCCATCCATGTTGCTACACATGGCCAAATTTCATTCTTTCTCATTGCCATGTAGTATTCCATGGTATAGATAAACCACATCTTCTTGATCCATTCGTCCGTTGATGGACACTTTGGCTCTTTCCATGTTTTGGCTATGGTTGAGAGTGCTGCTATGAACATTGGGGTACATGTGCCCCTGTGCATCAGCACTCCTATATCCCTTGGGTAAATTCCTAGCAGTGCTATTGCTGGGTCATAGGGGAGTTCTATTGTTAATTTTTTGAAGAACCTCCACACTGTTTTCCAGAAGGGCTGCACCAGTAATTCAACAGCACATAAAAAGAATTATCCACCAAGATCAAGTGGGATTCATTCCTGGGTTACAGGGCTGGTTCAATATTCACAAATCAATTAATGTGATACATCACATCAACAAAAGAAAAAATAAAAATCATATGATCCTGTCAATAGATGCAGAAAAAGCATTTGACAAAATATAGCACCCCTTCTAAATAAAGACCCTCAAGAAAGTCGGGATAGAAGGAACCTCCTTAAACATCATAAAAGCCATCCATGAGAAGTCCTCAGCTAACATCATCCTCAACGGGGAAAAACGGAGAGCTTTCCCCCTGAGATCAGGAACACGACAGGGATGTCCACTCTCACCACTGCTGTTTAACATAGTGCTGGTGCTGGAAGTCCTCACATCAGCCATCAGACAACAAAAGGAAATAAAAGGCATCAGAATTGGTGAAGAAGAAGTGTAACATTCACTTTCTGCAGTTGACATGATACTCTACGTAGAAAACCTGATAGACTCCACCAGAAGCCTACTAGAACTGATCCAAGAATTCACCAAAGTTGCAGGATACAAAGTCAACATACAGAAATCAGTTGCATTTTTATACACCAACAATGAAGCAACAGAAAGAGAAATCAAGGAACGGATCCCATTCACAATTGCACAAAAAAACCATAAAATACCTAGGAATAAACCTAACCAAGGATATAAGAGATCTGTATGATGAAAACTATAGAAAACTTATGAAGGAAATTGAAGAAGACATAGAGAAAAGAAAATATTATTAAGAAAATCATAAGGAAGAGAAAATACATTTATAGTACTGTATTAATTGAAAAACAATCCACATATAAGTAAACTTGAGAAGTTCAAACCTTTGTGGTTCAAGGATCAACAATATATGTATGTAAACAAACATAACTAAAGCCCAAAATGTGAGGGAAAATCATTCTGTCTCAACATTCCTATACTTTAAATGAAACAGAATAATAACAACACTAAATAGACTGTACTAAGCTAGCAAATGATACATATATTATACTTCCTAGAACAACAACTATTAAAAAAAAATACTTCCTAAGAAGTATAGGTAAGAACCAATAGAGGAATTAAAATGAAATAATAAAAATTGATTTAATAACCTAAAGAAGGCAAGAAAGGAGAAACAAAAGACAGATTTACAAGTAGAAAACAAACAGAAAAATGCCATACTAAACTCAACCATACCAAAAAAATCCATTAAATGTAAATAGACAATTTCTATTAAATGCAAAGATTGTCTGCCTGGGTTTAAAAAAAGAAACAAACAGGGCCCACCTAAATGTCATCTACAACAGAGAGACTTTAAGTTCAAAGATACAGATAGGTTAAATAAAAGGATGGAAAAGGCTGACCATCCAAGCTCAGCAAAACAGAGTGGGTGTGGCTATATCCATACCAGATAAAATAAACTTCATAGAGACATTCCATAGTTAATAAATGAACTCATTCATCAGGAAGATATAACAATTCTTAATTAGGTGCGTAAAAGTACGCACCTAATAACAAAGCCTCAAAATACAAGAGGCAAAAATGACATAAAAGAAGATAGAAATTGATCCACACTCCTACTTAGGGATTATAACAATACAGATGTAGATCATCTGAATATAATGGGCACAGCATCACTGCTTTCATGAAAGACATTCCACACATTTAACAAATGAAGCATGGGTTCTGAGCCATCATAACAGACACTGGCCATAGAGCTAGAGGAACTGCTTAGAATCCCCTGCCTTGCCAGGCATTATTGCTTTAGTCACCAGACCAAAGGACAAGGACCAGGCAGGCCAGGTGTAGGAAGCTTAGGATAATGCACATTCACCAACAGGCATGAAAGTATCACAATATTTTAACAATCAGTATGGCTCCATGGGTAAGCAGCAGGTTAGTTGACTCCTTTCCTAAGAAGAATGTCACCACGAGTTTCTTCCAGAAGGTCTTTTGTTAGAATGAAGTTTCCTTGAAAACACGATCTGGGACTGATTCATCCACGTAGTTCTCACCAAGCTTGGTGCAGAGCCCTCTTCATAATAGGAACATCATAAAGATTAGCACAATGAAAGAAATAATAAATCATTCCCTTCTTTTTTTTTCTTGGTGCAAGAGGTACCCTGTAGCAACACCTCCATCTGCATTCAGAAAGAGGACACTGTCATACTTCATTCCTTCATCACAATGGTTAAAGCCAAAGCTTAGCAAAACATATTGGGACGTTGGCACCTTCTGTTGAACAAGTTGTCTAAAAAAGACTGCTGAAAAGCAGCATATGTTTTTGATAACTGTAAAACACATTATATTTACGGACCGGGAAGGAATGTAAATGCTGAATATTAACACACTTGAAGTCTTATTTAAATTAAAAGTTGATCTTTGATGTGATCTGATTCTTTCCAAGACATGACGGTCCTTTGCAGGTCTCTTCTGCGTAGGCTGTGTGGGTGAGAAGACAGCTTTGCCCCTACTGTCACTGTAGCCCTGTCCGTGAGGCCGGGATGCAAGGCGACGCAGAGCAGTGTGTGAGTGACCGGCCGCTGGCCCGCTGGGAGCCCCAGAGACACGGCCTGTAGCTCAGGACACAGGTTTACCCAGCACGCCGGACTTGCCTATAAGGGAAGAAGGAGGTACCACAACTCCAGGATGGTCCACAAAAGCAAGAAGGGACAGGGTCTGCATCAGCTTGGCTCCTTCCTATTTCCTGTGCCCATGGGTCAAGGCTCACCCCCTGTGATGCCGACTACTCAGTACTTCTGGGCTGCACTGACCGACCCTCTAGTGGCCACTCTGGGATCCAGATTTCACGACCTTCAGGTGGTAAGAAAGCTGAGCATGGAGGGGTGACTCGTATGGGTGAGAGTCTCAAAGAGCAAAAGAGAGAAGCAGTCAAGGTAGTCTGGGAACATGCCCACCAAGCTCTAGCTCCGCTGCACCCCGGGCCGGCCAGTCCCACCTGCCCGCGGAGACACAGCCCCGGCCACGGTGCAGTCACGCAGCTCTACAACCTTGCCAAGCCGCTGCCGCCTGCAGGCTGGAAAGGCAAGGGCTGTAGGCCAGGACAGAGTGTGAGCAGAGGAAGAACGAGTAGTTACATCAGAGAAACGACCGCGTGCTAAAAAGAGCTGAAACCTTAGGATCACCCAAACCTTGGTTCAAATCCCATCTCCGGACTTCACTGGTCGCGCAACTTTGTGCAAGTCACCGAACTCCCTGAGCTAAGTTTTCCCCTCTTAAATGAGGATAAAGACAATTGTCTATGGAGGTGTTAGGCCAATATGCCTCCTGGCACTGTTCAGGGCTCTCGCTGCTCATCGAACAGGGGCTCCTATGGGCACCAGAGATCACATAGCAATATCCTCCGAGCCCCACCATGCTTAATAAATAATATTTGTTAGCAGGTCATTGCCGGATAAGCTCAGGGCATGAAAGCAAAGTCACCGTCATCAAAAGAGCATGGCATCGCCCATAAATAGCATGGAGACACACGCATGAGCACATCTGGATATTCATAAACGCCCTGCGCCCACCCTGCCGGTCCCTGTGATTTGCCCCTGCGGACCACAGCGGCTGCTAAAGAGCTCAAAAACTCAGCTCAGAACAAGTTGCCTTCTCTCGCTCTTTTTTTTTTCTTCCTGTTTTGCAAGGACAAATCTGACAAATGCAGAACCCGGGTTGGTGTGTAAACAGCCCATGCGGCAGGGAAAGCCTTCAGCCCTGCCATGAAGGATAGACTTTACGACAACATCCACTATACAAGATGAGCCCTCAAATTAGTGCAGGAGCCGCGAGTCCTCGGGCTCAGAGGAGAGAGGCGTCCACCGCTCTGCCACCGCCGCCGGCCGTGCCGCCGGGGGCATCCATCACCGTAAGTACCAGAAGAACAACACCTCTGATACCTCTTCATTGGGCCGCCGGCAAATGAGGCACTAGATTAGGCCTGACACGGGCAGAGCGCAAGCGGAGGTTTGCTGGGTGTAATTAATTGGAACTTCGCCAGCTTGACAAATTGGGATGATGAATCTATCTTGTATGAATAGGGAAAAAATGCATAATCAGTCAAAGATTTAGTTAAGACAGCTTTACTCTGACTCCCTGCCACAGCTAAATCCATTAAGGCAAGGAGACATCACTTTAAAGAAGGCAATGTCCTTCATATGTTCAATTTATAACTTTTTGTTCTTGAATTTATGAGAGAAGTCAAGTCACATTTGCTTGACTTGAAGGGAAGAAGAGGTTTCTCTGGCGAGTTTAAAACATAATTTGTCTCCTGTGTCTTTTAGTGCCATGGAAATATGTGTAAATAGACTTTGGGGGGGATTTTATTATCAATTCTATAAAGCATTTTATTAGTAGTTGAACCAAACGGGCCACTTTGCCTCTGTGGCGATGGTTTTGAGCTAAATATAAAAAGAAAAACTTTCTCATCAGGTTCCTCCCACACACCCCTGTCTTCTAGATTCCCCATTTGTAGACTGTAATAGATTCAGAAGTGGGTGGGTGAAGACTGCTTTCTGTTCTAATTGGCAAGAGAAATCATTTTTTAATTTCTTCGACATCCAAGTTGGATCTGCTTGTGAAAAGTACCAATTAGGTGATTATCTAGCTAATTTGACAAATGTTAAAAAAAAAAATCAAACAAGATAAATCAGCCCTCCCATTAAAAAAAAAAAAAAAAAAGAACACCTTCAGAATTATTGACAAGATTAACTCGATGGTTATGCCCTGGGCAAGAAGATATTGCTTCCAAGAAGAAAGAGAGGGCAGGTTCACACGTCTTCAACTCTTCAGTGCATGACTTTGTGGGTATTAATTAGTTCATAGCCCTCAAATCTATGGGATTTTTAAAAATGTAATCTGGGTGTCAATAATTCTGCCTACCTTCTCTACTAAATAATGAAGCAATTCTGCCTGTTCGTTTGTTCTTATCCTTTGAAAAACAGAAGCTGTCTGGGGCTTTCACAAGCAAAGTCTTGCCGGCATTGACGACAACTGTCCCCATTTCAACCTGGACATGGTTGCTTTTCACCCAACGTAGCACAGAATGCCGAGACAACACTACAATTAAAATGCCAAGACCTCGCACGCAACCCCACAGACAGTTGAACACCAACACTGAATGTGCCCACTGAGGCAGGCCCGCGGGGCACTTCCCAAGGCCAGTCACCTCTACCTGTCCAGGTGGGAGCGTCCGGAGGCAAGTGGCCTCACGCCGAGTCGTGGAAAAGCATACTGCAGGTGTTCCGGAAGGCATGAAGGAAAGGAATCAAAGGAAAGAACCAGCGGCAGTCTGCCTGTGATGACCACACCAAGGCTGCAGGAGCAAGTCCCCAGAGAGCTGCTGTCACTTTTTCGCTGCCCCCCAAACTCCCCATCCCCGCGCCAGTGCAAATGTCCTGTTAAAAAAAAAGAAAGAAAGAAAGAAAGAAAGAAAAAAAAAGGTATGTGTGAAACTCACTAAATACCACTTTGGATATGGACTTGGCTGTCCTATAATTTGAATCACACCTTAGCTTCAAGTGGCAAAATGCCTTTCCTTGCTACCCATAAAAACTTTTAATGTTCAATGAAACTTAAGAAGTAGAAAGTGAGAAAAGAGTTGAAAGGTACTCCATTTTCCTTTGGTGGGTCTTTTTTTTTTTTTTTAACTGTCTTTTCAAAGGATGGAGAGACAAACACAGGCAAACACACTGTTTGAAAGGAGTGCGGGAGAGAGGCCCCTTAGGAGACCACTCAAGTTACAATTAACAAAGGGTGTGATGTTTTGCTGGTGGCACTAGCATTTACACTTAAGAAGATAATCGCTAAGCAAATTGGGGCCATTGTTAGCCACAACTTTCCTTCGCCTTCTTTTAGAAATGTCTATTTTTCTTTGAAGTGTTATCATATACCTGAAGGGTTACAATCTTCTCTCTTCAATTTTTGTCTAAGCCAGTCCCATAGTCACAGGATAGGAAAAACTTAACTCTAGCATCGCATTTTCCATTTTTAATTACTGTGTGGTCATGCATTACCTCATTTAATCCTTCCTGTCTCCATTAGGCAAGAACCGATTTTTTTTTTAATTTTTTTAAATGTTTTATATATTTCTAGGAGAGAGAGAAAGACAGCATGAGCAGGGGAGGGTCAGAGAGAGAGGGAGTCACAGACTGAAACAGGCTCCAGGCTCTGAGCTAGCAGTCAGCACAGAGCCAGACGCGGGGCTCGAACCCACGAACCGCGAGATCATGACCTAAGCGAAAGTCGGACGCTTAACTGACTAAGCCACCCAGGCGCCCCAAGAACCGATTTTTTAAATGGGGTTCAAGGATGTGAAAGATACACCCAAACTGTAGTTGTAGGTGTGTGGTTGGGATCCAAAGTCAAGGTTTTCCGATTCCAGATGGTATGGCCCTTCTATTAAACGATAATGCATTGTCTCCCCATAATAATAATAATCGTGCTGTCTTTACAGTTTTTAAATTTTGTAATAAAAATAGCCATCGGTGTGCACAGCACTTATGAGTTAGTCCTCACAACATCCTAAACAAGTATGATCACCTCCACTGTACCGATGAGGACATTAATGTTGAGAGAAGGAGAACTACATGGCCGATTTCAGACCATGCTTCCCAGGGTCCAAGTTGAGCTTCTTTACCACCAGGTTCAGGTTACAGGTAACAATCCATTTCCACATCATGTTCCCTGTAGTCTTTCTACTTCCTATCTTCTTGTCAAAATCACGGGCAGGTTATCACTATCACTTCTTCCCTAACCAGGGGTAAAACCTACCCGGTGGCCCACTGCCCCTTTCCTCAATCAGCCAGCCCAGTCCCACCACCTGAGTTTCTGCCCAAGCTTCCATACACTCGGAAAGCATGCACTAAGTACTCTGCTGGGCACACAGCAGATCCTGGGAGTACCACAGAGGGGATCCATAACGTCCACCTATGCAGGGTTAGCAAGGTCACGGCTAGGGGTGTCATCTTGAATCCCTGCATCATAGAGAAGTGATGATGGACTTTAGGTAGGCTGGACATTGGGAAAGCTGGAAAGCAAGGTACAGTCTCTAGGTGTGCCCACAGTCAACAGAGGCTAAGGAGGGTACAGAATAAAGCATGTGCAGGTCTCTAACAGGAAGCGAGAGGGCAGGGGATAAAAACAACATCCAGGATGTGACTTGAAAGACATCAAGAGCTTGTGCTTGATGACCATATGGGAGCCATGTAGGTATGGGTGGACCACCCTCGGGCCGGGACCCAGAAAATAACCCTCGAGTTTTTCACCCTCTTCAAGGCTGGCTTTGCAAGTGGAACTTCAGGATACACATGCAGGGGCTGAGTTGAGAGGAGCCTGAAAGCAGGGGCTATACCCACCTCCCCAGGGACAACTCTCCTACAGCCAAGACAGGCTAAACCAAAGAAGGAGATTTCCTAAAGGGTGAACAGACCTGTTGCAAGGTCCCATCCAATCGTGAAGAGAATGTGACACAATGGAAAGTTCCTAGAGAAGGACATAGAAAGGTGTGAACATGAATTCCAGTTCAACCACTTACTGGTTCTCCCAGTAGGAAATCTCTGAACTTCCCCTGCCTCACTCGTTAAACAAGGAAAACAGTAATAGGATCAACATTTGATAGACAGGCCCACCATGTCTCCTCACTCAAACCACTTCCTGAGCCCTCGTTCTTAGCAGCCTTGGCAATGACATCTTGCCTATACCTTCTCGGCATTGGACCCAGGATGGACCCCAGACCATATCTAGATTAATGAATGCCTGGGAATGTGGAATTGGGGTTTTCTGGGTGCAGTTAGCTGTGAGTGGGTGGGTAAGCTTTTAGGTTGTGCAGACTCAGGTACTAAGGGTACAATTGGTAGGCAGCCTTGACCGCTGTGTGCATGCAGTTAAATGAGCAGATGTGCAACAGGAAGCAAAGATAGAGAAACTGCTCTTTCTCTTTCTCTGTTTTAATATTCACTTATTTTTTTGAGAGAGAGAGAGTGCAAGAGCAAGCAAGGGAGGGGCAGAGAGAGAGAGGGAGAGAGAGGATCCCAAGCTGATAGTGCAGAGCACAGTCTCACAAAATGTGACATCATGACTTGAGCCGAGTTCAAAGTCGGACACGTAAGTGACTGAGCCACCCAGGTGCCCCAGAGAAATTGCTCTTTCTAGCTCTAGTCCTCATAGGGCTATAATTAGGTTCTAAGGGGTTTGTCTGTATCTGACAATAAATTCTTTTATTTGAGCCTCTGAACTAGTTTCTGGCGCTTGCAAGCATTTTGCCCTGATTGAGATCCTCAACAATAGCAACAATAACAGTGAGGACTGCAACATGAGTACAGTGACAACGACAGTACCTTCCATGATATTAAATGCTCTTGTATAAGATTAGCCACCGCAAGTAAAGGTACTTATAAGTCACTGACCTAATAATGAGAATGCTACAGCAATAAGATGAATGCGTATCCTAGGACCTTGCTGTCCTAGGTCCTTGGACCAGCAATGTCAGCCACCAGCTGGGAACTTGTAAGAAATGAAGGAATTCAGGCCCCACCCCAGACTTACGGAGTGAAAATTAGCATTTTTCCAACATCATCAGGTGAATGATATACACGTGAAGTTAAAGAAGCACTACCCTGATAGCAGTACCTGCCCATGAATAAAGGTGCCCATTGGTCACCCTCCTGGTCACCAGAATGGGTCCAGGTGATACCGCTGGCCAAGCCCATCTTCCATTCCTCCCTCATGGCTTCGTATACACCCTCCCAAATCTGAATGCTCAGTTAAGAGGACAATCTCCCTGCCAAAAGTGGACCATTCTTCTGTCAAGGGGAAGGGACTCAGCATCTTGAGCGCTGGCCATTTGACCCTGGACCAGTTGCACGGCCCCATTAGTTTACGGGATTTAACATCCACTTCTCAGATTATAAACCCTCAAAGGGTTCTTTCCAGCTCCCGACACACCAAATAAATATGTCTATTAAATATCTGCTGCAGGCCTTTTTGGCTCCCACCATCCGAAAGGCTAGTGGAGTCAACTTGCAAAGCACGAGGAAAACTAAATTAAGAATCATGCAGCTTTCATCTTCCAGTGACCTGATTTTCAGTAAAACGGGAATAATCACCTCGCCCAGGGTTTTAATGACACAATAAAGAGCTTAAAGTATGGATTTCATAGAGTCAGAATGAGACTATATATGCTATATACTTATTCATTCATTCATTTGTTCATTCATTCATTCATTCAGTCAGTCTTTCATTTACTTTTTCCAATTGCCCTGTTCCAACAGAGGACAAAAAGAGACAAGGGGGTTTCATTCTACATTTCTGAATAAGGAGACAGGGATGGCCAAAGGGGCAAAATATTGGACCCATGCTGACTCTCAGGAACAAATTATTAGGTTTCTTTTCAAGCTCTTTAATTGATTTCAAAGTAGATGAGAAAGTGTGGTGTGGGAATTAAGGCAAAGAAGGCAGATGTTACAGTCAGTCTATAGTGGCTCAAACACCGGCTGTGACTTAGTATCCTGTGGGTGTTTTGAGCTACATGCCTATCCAACCTGAATTGCACCATCTGTAAGATGGGGACAGCACCTGCATTGTGGGCTAGTTCTAAGGATTAGGGGAAAATGTCACTTTGAATCATTATTTCATAGAGGAAGACATCTCATGATTGTTCATACCTACAAGAGACTCCTGAAAATGGAGCACCCCAAGCCTGGCACCCTCAAGGAGTGATGGAATTCAGGCTTCAGAGCTCTTGTAAAGATTGAATGTGCTAAAGATTGTGATTATCTGAGCACAGTGCCTGAATACCACCTGTACACATGCTGTTCGATACTGCTATGATCTTTAGGGTGAAACAGGGGCACCTGGGGGGCTCAATGAGTTAAGCATCTGACTTCAGCTCAGATCATGATCTCCCAGTTTGTAAGTTTGAGCCCCACATCAGGCTCTGTGCTGACAGCTCAGACCCTGGAGCCTGCTTCAGATTCTGTGTCTCCCTCTCTCTCTGCCCCTCACCCCTCTCAAAAATAAACATTTAAAATTTTTTTATAAAAAGAAACAGATGTGTTCACATCCCAATGACACACTAGCTCTGTGACCATGAGCAAATTTACTGATCTTACCTATCTTATTTCAGAAAAGATTTGATGTACCTTGTGAAGTTAGCTCAGTTTCCTCAACTGTTCAGTGAACTATTTTGAATATTATATGAGAAGACTTATAGACAAAGAGCTGCTAATATTTTTCTTTTTATTGCCCAATCCATTCTCTGCTCTGCTCTGTGCCCCTAGAGGCTGAGCCTGACAAACCACACCCTCGGCTCTTTGGTTGGCTGACTCCCCTTTGGGCTTGGCCAATGAGAGACCAGCAGGAAAAGGAGGATGGTGAGAGAGAGAGAGAGAGAGAGGCAGGAGTATTTCTTCCTCTTGCCCTCCCTGCTTCAGCACAGTATCTCTGGCACTATCAGTATCCTCCATGGCTGCAACTTTGTCAGGCAGCTCTTTCTCCCAGACACCATCTTTCACCATGATATATAACTATTACCTCCATTTTCCACAGTGGCCTCAGTGACAGCAGCTCCCCACTGTTGCCAAACTCAAGATGCTTTAACATTTCTCGTCTGGTCCCTTAATGCTGCCCATTCTTCTGAAAGTAGCCCTTTCTTGAAAGTTGCTTTGTGGAAACACCTGAATGAATTGTTTCAAAGTACTGCACTCCAAGACGATATTCAATTGTAGGACACATAGCATTTAGACCACCTATCCAGACAGCTGCCCATCCTTTGAAACTGATGTTCAGCCCGTTTGGAAGAAACCAAGACACACACTTAATCCGAAAAGAATGCAACTGTAAGCTAGATGGAGCCCATTCAATGTTTTCTGGAGAATCTGAACAGAAACAGGGACTGAGTTGGTGAACTGTGGTGGAGGTCCCAGCCTAATGGAACAGAGAAAGAATTTGTGGGTTGGAAGAGTATTTACAGTGTTGCTCAGTATCAGCAGCCCAATGACCATGGATTTACCTGGAATTAAAACTCCCCTACTTGGTTCCCAAGACACAGATGTGGCTAGCATGGGAGGAAGAGGGACTAGAATGGAGGGACTGGAAAAGCATTATTGTCAGTGACATGGTAGTAAAATGAAGTCATGGTGCACAGAATTCCGAAGAGTTCAAGTGTAGCCTTGTTGGAATGACCTAGCCATTTGACTTTGAGCAAGCTGTGAAGCCTTTGGTTCTTCATCTATGAGACGAAGGGGTATTTTATAGGTGAATATCAAGGCACTGTTTATCTCCAGAGTTATCTTTTTTAGGAATAAATTTTCCTAGTCAGCCTTAGCCAAGGTGATCCACCCAAGTTTCTTCTTTTCATTTGCTTCCTATTTCCAGAAAATCCTCCTTTTGAAAGGTAGCTTGGACTTTGAAGCTGTTGACTTAACACTTTGGCTGATGAAAGTATTTCCATATATTGATATAGTCAGAACCAGATTTTTTTTTTTGAGTGAGAGAGACAGAGTGCGAGCAGAGGAGGATCAAAGAGAGAGGGAAACACAGAATCTGAAGCAGGCTCCAGGCTCTGAGCTGTCAGCACAGAGCCCAACATGGGGCTCGAACTCACGAACCACAAGATCATGACTTGAGCTGAAGTCAGATGCCTAACCGACTGAGCCACCTAGGCACCCCCCAGATTTTCTTTTAAAATGTTGACCTCTCAAGGATCACATTTGAGCTTTCTCTCTCTGTCTTATTTAGCCACGTTGAGAATGAGTTTAATGCTTTGAGACACTGGTTTGGGAGCGGGGGAGTATCAACAGATTCTTTTCTAGAGAGAAAATGGCCCATATAGAAGGAATATTCGCTTAACCACTAGTTCAGTTATTGACTCAACCTGGGAAAATGGAGCCTTTTGGGGTCTGAGGACTTTTTAAAAATTTTGTCTCACTGTTTTAAAATATTTTTAAAATATTTATTTATTTTTGAGAGAGAGACAGAGTGTGAGTGGGGGAGGGACAGAGAGAGAGAGAGGGAGACACAGAATCTGAAGCAGGCTCTAGGCTCTGAGCTGCCAGCACAGAGCCTGATGCAGGGCTCGAGCTCACTCACTAACTGTGAGATCATGATCTGAGCTGAAGTCAGTCGCCGAACGACTGAGCCACCCAGGTACCCCTTTACTATTTTTTTAATGTTTATTTGTTTTAGAGAGAGACAGAGTGTGAGCAGAGGAAAAGCAGAGAAAGAGAAGGAGACACAGAATCTGAAACAGGCTCCAGGCTCTGAGCTGTCAGCACAGAGCCCGATGCAGGGCTCGAACCCATAAACTGCGAAACCATGACCTGAATTGATGTTGGACACTTCACCGACTGAGCCACCCAGATGCCCCATGTTTTAAGTGGTCTTAAATACCTCACAGGAATGTGAAATATGTCTCTGTATTTTCATTTGAATATATTTAGTTCTTGAGTAGTAGAGGCAATAGTGTGATCGCTGCATATGCCCACAGATGAAACAGAAGATTTTAATTCTTTCTTGTAGTGATGACATTAATATTGCTACTTTTAAAAATAAATACTTTGGCATCAGATATCCGCCATGTATGTTAGAGCTCCAATTTAAATTTTCAACTTTGATGACCATTTTGTTATCACAAGAATACTGTATATTCTTGTAAAGAAGCCATAAAATATGATTGCTCCTCTGGTTTGCAAAATTAACTGGAGAGGGAAAAAAAAAAGTAACTGGTACAACCATAAGGCTATCTTCCAAGTGAGAGGTAAAAATATACCCAGGGCTGAATTTTAAAACTGAATGATATCAGGGGTGACTGGGTGGCTCAGTCAGTTAAGCGGCCCACTTTGGCTGAGATCATGATCTCACAGTTTGTGGGTTCGAGACCCATGTCAGGTTCTGTGCTGACAGCTCAGAGCATTGAGCCTGCTTTGGATTCGGTGTCTCCCTCTCTGTCCTTCCTTTGCTTGCGCGCTCTGTCTCTCTCTCAAAAATAAATAAACATTAAAAAATTTAAAAACTGAATGATATAAGTAAATCAAATTTTAAAGATAATTACTTCCTCCACTCCTACTGAAATTTAAAATGAGGTAGCTTACATGTTAGGTTTTTCTTTTCTTTTGGTTCAAATTCTATTGTTTTCAATATAAATTCTAGGTACTGTTAAAAATTATACGGCGATACAAATTATATACTAAGAAGTATAACAAGAGTCTTTGGCTCTGGAATCAGTTTCTGGGACCATAATTTAAAGAAATAACTGAAGAAACAAAATCCATGGGGATGAACATAGTCATTTTCGCATTATATGGAAAATTAGAGATAATTTATAAGTCTAACAATAAGATTTAGTAAGTAAAAGATGGAATATAAAACTCAGTAGAATTGCCTATACCAAAAGGCATATGAAGCTCACCAAAAAAAAAATAAAACCCAGAAAACAAAATTATATGTTCATTATCACTGTAACCATGTAAAACTATGATTAAATCTTATAAGGAAACATAAAAATAAATAAAACCATTGCATTAGATTGATGGGATTTGAAATAACACATTTTAAAAGAATATCCTTATTATTGTTAGAAAACTACTCTTTACTGCTTGAAATAGAAGACTGGACCTAGAAGACTCTCTGACAGGGCTCTGGTAAGGAAAAGAAACAAATGCTTATTTCTGTATTAGGGATTCCTGGCTGCTGGAAACAGAAGCCCACTCAACCCACATTAAGCAAAAGAAAATTTATTGCAGGGGCACCTGGGTAGCTCAGTAGTTAAGTGTACAACTCTTGATTTCAGCTCAGGTCATGATCTCACGCTTCATGAGTTCAAGCCCTGCATCAGATTCTGCCTGGACAGCACAGAGCCTGCTTGGCTCTCTCTCTCCCTTTCTCTCTGTTCCTCCCCTGCTCATGTGCTCTCTCTCGCATGCATGCTCTCTCTCTCTCTCTCTCTCTCTCTCTCTGTCTCTGTCTCAAAATAAATAAACTTTTAAAAAAATAATAAGAAAAAAAAGAAAATGTCTTGCAAAGACAATATGAATTCAGAAAGAGAATCATAGCTGCACTGCGGAACAAGTCTGGGGCAGAGGGACCAGTCCGTGATGGCTTCAGGAGCCCCAACTCCTCATGAACAAAACATCAAAGCTTTAAATAAAGACCAGATCCAGTTGTTCACTTGCAGAACCCTGAGAGCAAGTGCCTCACTGCCGCATCCTAATCAATCAATGGGTTCTGTACTTAAAATGTTGACATTTTGTTCATTATGGACTCCTTGCATTAATTTTTATTTACAAAAAGATACTGCAAAGGCATCTGGGAGGCTCAGTCGGTTAGGCATCTGCCTTCAGCTCATGCCATGATCTCGCGGCTAATGGGTTCGAGCCCTGCATCCATCTCGGAGCCCGGAACCTGATTTGGATTCTGTATCTCCCTCTCTCTGCCCCTCCCCAGCTTGAGCTCTGTCTCTCTGTGTGTCTCTCTGAGAAATAAAGAAACACTCAAAAAAAAAAAAAATACTGTAATAAAGTGTTCTTTGTCTTAATCAATAGGTTGTTTTGTTTGTTTGTTTGTTTGAGTCCCCTTTCAGTTTTGTGCCCACTCCAAGTGCCTCACTCATCTCATGTGAATGAATTCCTGCCCTGCCCACACAGTGTGTGAAATTCATCTGAGCCGGGCCCAGAATCAGGGCACTGTTTCCCAGGAGGCTCTGTTGCGATCTTAGCCCATCACATGATAATAACAGATGAACCTATTAGTATGTATTTTCAAGCCAGATTGGGTGTGTCCATCAGACAATCTGACAGCAAGAGACACGGCATAAAACTCGCGTGTAGGGAGAGAATGAAGATGAGAAAAATCGGAGGAGCCAGAGCAAATGTGTACATTTGTACAGCCTTTCCAGGGATAACTCAAGCCCTGCTTTCCTCTACCTTCCTTTCTACCACCTCCCTGTTAGGGTGACAGTGAGGGGTCAGAGATGGCATGCCCATGACAGAGATGGCTTTCTCCTGTAAGAAGCGGTCCCCCGCCCCCAGCCACCCAGCTCTGTGCTCCCGGAGCCCAGATAAGCCTCATCTCCTGACTACAGCTCGAGCCCATGGTCCCCACGTTGAGTGTTGAGTCCCAGATACCCTCATGCACATTGACTGTTAAGGCACATCAGGAGGAAGGATGATGGACGATGCTTACTTGGTTTTATTCAAAGTGTGCTTCCCATTAAGGAGAAAAGTCATTTGTGCCTCAAGCCATCTGAAGCCCATTTGTTTTCATATTTATGGGAGTATGTTTGCCTCACTCTCCCCTTTTCTCTCTTTGCTTTTAAGTCTGCTCCTCACCCGTCTCCCCACTGCCCCCACTCACCCCCTACTCCTCACCCTATTCCCAATATTTCTTGCTAAATTATGGCTGAAAAGCTAAGGGAACGGACATCTTTGGAATGCTCTCATTACAACGGACGTGAAAAAGAACCCCTGTAACTTGAGACACCCAACTTTTCCCTGCCCAGTGAACCGTTCCGCTCTGACCCACAGGAGAGCCATTCTCCTTTTCTCCATGCACACTTGTGAGGCTTTCCCTTGGGTTATTGGGTTAATCATGTCTCCTTCTTCCTCTCAGAAAGAACTGAGGCAGATCCTATGTTTCACTACCGCTTAATGGCAGATGGAAACGGAAAGTCACTGGTAGGTCAGTCTTTTCTAGCACTGGATGCCAAGAAAACAAAGCACGTGGGTTTAATTACCAAACCCGTAGAGAGTTCTGGGAACGGCCCATCTCAGTGCCATCTTCAGATCGTCCCCTTTACTTGGTGATTTGATTACTCTATCTGTCAAATACATTTTTTTAAGCCAGTCATCACAGTCCTGAATGCTCTTGGCTATTCTTTAAACCACAGAACTCTGCAGCCAGGACAATGGCATTCACCTTCCAATTTTCATTCTTTATTTCATCTGCAAATCATTTGCCTTTGAAGAAAGTAACCAGGTAGTTCAAACTTTCTGATTCATCTGCTATTAGCAGACCCCCAACAGAATGACTTTATAAATCTTCCCTATGCCCAGGCACGCGCCATGTGCATGCACACATGCGTACACACACTCAGGACCCAACACTGCCTATTTTACAAGATCAAGCAGGAACCTGACAAACAACTAGAGAAACAAAAAGAAACACTTCAACTACAAGAAGCGTTCCAACCTTAGCTTCTCTCCTTAACAAGGCAAAATCTGACACATTCAAGTATTAAAGAAAATATGTTAATCACTGTATCTAGCAATTTTTGTGTTCAAGCCAATTCATACTTCATTTACAGTAATGTGTTTCTTTACTGATATAAACCTTATAAGTATATTTGTCTTTGAGCAAACTCTAGAGGTTTGGAATTTTGGCTAAGCGATGCATCAGGGCCATTCTTAAGGAATAATACCAGGAGTTCAAATAAATGCCCCTCCGATGCCTCCTCCCTGTCTCATTTCCATTTACCTTTCTGCAGCCTCAGAGCCAGAGAAAAATTTTGTCAGCACTTCCTCTGCCTTGCACTACCCCAGAGGACATGATTTCCCTAGAACACAATGTGTGTTTTATGCAATGCAACAACCTGGCTTCCACCACTCCATAGCTACACAAAACTCCAATATCCCAAATCAAGGTCAGGACCAACCATAAACATTTCATCTTCATTGTTGAGGTGCCTTCAGATGGTCCTCCACAAAACCAGAAGTAAAAAGCATATATAACTGAATAGTGGAATCACTTGACAGTGCGGTCAGACAGACCCAAGCTTGGACAGTGGCCACGCCACTTAATAGCCATGACCTTGGGCAATGCATCCACACTTTCTAACCCAGTTTTCATGTTGCTAACCTTGGGTTGACACACACCTTAGTGGCCTCTACTGAATATAAATCACAAAGCACTGCTCCAAGAACATTTTAAGGGATCAATAAATGTTAATCTGTACCATGTCATACACTTCTCTCTTCCTTTTTGAATCCTTCATTCTGAGCCAGGATGGCCAAGTATATGCCATACTGCAGCCATGGTCTTGCTGTAGAAGAAACTGCTTGGAGCTACGAGGGACAAGTGCATTAAACATGAGTGGCTATAGCTATCCTCAGGTCTGAAGAGCTAAACATGTCCCTTATATTTGGGGGACTATCTAGATTCCTTACCATGGGTAGAAGAGGACCTCAAAGCATCATATAGGATTGGCACAACACAAATAATAGAGATTTCAGTGGTAGCACATCCCAGGGGAAAGTCAGCCAACTTCAGGTAATCTGCTGTAGTCCTTTCTACACGATTTAACATCTGACAGTCTTCAGTGTCTAGCCAGCCATGGCGCTGTGTTTTATGACCGGCCATTGAAAATAATTAGTTGGTGACCCAGAAAACTGATATATAAAATCCTTTTAATCACCAATATGGCTTTCAATTATACAGCATAAACTTATTAACCTTTTTACTGCTGAGACTTGATTTATGGAATTTATCTACATGACCGTTATGAGCAGAGATAAAAAGTATATTATCTGAGGTGTTGGCATTAGCAATAAGGAACTGCTTTTTCCCATCGTGGAACCTTAAGTGGCAATGGAGGCCCCCCACTAAGTCTCTAGGGATTCATTTGTTTCCTGCATTCACTCAGTAATGGTTGACCGAAGCCCTACTGTATGTCTACGTGGCTTTGTAACTTAGCAGGGTGAAGTCTAAATGCCTTAGCATGGCCCTGACTGCAAATGGGGTGAGTTTGACCCAAACCCAATTTTTCCCAGCTTCCTCTCTTAAAAATTCACAATCCCCCATGGCTATGCTTTCCATTGCTCTATTTTCTGGCCACGTGTGTCCTCTACCTTGAACGTATCTGCCCATGCCTGCCAACAGTCATAGCTCCTATCCACACATGCTCTCCAACACACACACTCTCGCAAACCCCTGCACACACAAACTCCCCCCAACACCCACATACAACCTTATATACATGTACATAACCCTTACACACACAACTGTCTCACAACATCCCCACAATACTACCCACACACAACCCACCACACAGATATATAATTTTCCCAAATATCCATAATCCCTACATACATACCCACAACCCCATACCAGGCACGCAACCTCCTAACAGGCCATGGAAATACAAACCAACAACTACACATAACACACACACACACACACACACACACAAAACCTTCCCACACTCACACAACACTCCTCACAACATGTACACACAATCCTATACACACACACAAAAACCCTGCCTTCCACAACACTTACACACAAAGCCGTCTCTGCCTGAAGAGCACCTTCTCGTTTGGTGGCCCGTGAAATTTTGCCAGGTCCCAGGACAGAGTGTGTCACTGCCTCTTTTCTGCCTCTTCACTTCCCATACTTCCAGCTACTTCACCCAAGATCAGAGTGCATGTGAACCCAAGAGACTATAAACTTGAGATTAGGACCTACGTGTCTTCTTTATTGTTCACGCCCAAAACCTAGCAGAGTGTACTTCACCGGAATCAACTAAGGGTGCAATGGAAGTGGGCAACATTCTTCTGCTCCCCAGAGTCTTTGTCTGTTGAAGACGAAAGTGCATGCGTGTGTATATACTAGAAAACAAGTTTTGAATAACATTATACACGAGATGGAGAAGGATCCCAAGAGTTATCAAAACACAATGTTTCTACCTCAACATTAGGGTGGTGATGGCCCAGAGCAGAGAAACGGCCCAAAGAATGAGCTGGCAAAGAGGAAGACTTTGGTGGTGCTCTGGGAATTAACAAGACCACTGGCTCACACAGGCTCTACTGTGGATGACAAGCGAGGAGGTTTCAGGGTGAGCAAGTGCCCACAGGAGATGTGGAGGCTTCAACTTTTATCATCAGAGACATTGATTGCAGGCTCCAGAATTCCTATACTGCTCTGAACTCACACCCGCCATGGTCAGCACCATGCACTCATACCCACGCTCTGTGTTGAGTACCCAATGGGCACACCCAGTAAGTCACCAGGAAAACAGGGGCCTCCAAAGACATCACATTGAGAATAATGTTCTAAAATACCATGAGGGTGGTCATCCCAAGAAAAATCAGCATTCTGTGGGCCTTCCTTACCCCTATTTTATGGCTTAGTATTGATTTTATTCAGAATTCCTAGGAGAAGGGAAGATGAAGGTAAAATCATCATCTTTTCAGAGTTTAAGGACACTAAGGTCTTAATCTTGCTCTGATTAAAGTATGTATTATAAAACATCAAGTTTATTTATTGATATTTTTTCTCCCCAGCCAGATTTTATAAATACTCCAACGGCAAGAAATTTAGCACATTTTCCCCCATATCCCTATATCTAGCCCAGGGCTAGCATAAATGAAAAAATTAGTCATTTATTAGTCATAAATAAATTACTCATAAAATGAATAAATAAATAAGTGAATAATTAGTATTCATTATTAGGTATTCGATTCTCCATTTCCTCCCCTGGACCTCCAACAGAACCCCAGTGACACTGAGCCAAATTTTGGGGCTCAACATATTATATTATAATTATTGATTTATGTGTATCTCCTGTACAGGATTATGTATTGCACCACGGAAATAAATATTATAAAAGCAAGAAACTAAAATTTGTGGAGGTTTACCTATATTCCAGGCACTGAACTAAGTACCTAGGTTTTTCTCATTAATTCTTATGCAAACCTGATGAAATAGATACTATCATCAGTCCTAATTTACATATGAGGAAACCGGGCCTTAAAAAATTTCAGTGACTTATCCAAGAACATACAGTGGATAACTGGTGGAGCCTGGGTTTGAACCAAGTAACCTGGTTTTAGAGCTTCACTTTGAATGATTGGCTACCTGGTTAGACTATACTCATATTAAAAGAATTTCAACAGGGGCACCTGGGTGGCTTAGTCGGTTAAGTGTCCGACTTTCACTTAGGTCATGATCTCGTGGTTCGTGGGTTCAGGCCCCACGTCGGGCTCTGTGCTGACTTCCAGCTCAGAGCCTGGAGCCTGTTTCAGTCTGTGACTCCCTCTCTCTCTGACCCTCCCCTGCTCATGCTGTCTCTCTCTCTCTCTCTCCTAGAAATAAAT
Organism: Proteles cristata cristata; assembly: GCA_017311185.1. Taxonomy (NCBI): domain Eukaryota; kingdom Metazoa; phylum Chordata; class Mammalia; order Carnivora; family Hyaenidae; genus Proteles; species Proteles cristata. The sequence continues at coordinate 29,641 of JAESUZ010003290.1, read as the reverse complement.
TATTTAAAAAAAATTTTAATAAAAATAAATAAATACATAAATAAAAGAATTTCAACATTAATTCATTCTAGAACGACACGTTGCACATCCTCCCCATGTCAGGAAATGTGTTATGTACTTATTATAAAATGGTGAACACGATGGGATTGCTCCCTTCCCTCAGAGAGCTTGCAGCCCAGGCTGAGTTCAGTGCTGAAACAAATGATCACACTTTGTTCACAATCCAAAGCCGTGCTAACTGTGAAGAAGGCAAGGTACAGGTATAATGAGGGTGACAACAGGCGTGGCTGATGTATATAATGATGGAAGCCACCAACGTGGCTTCCCTGAGGCAGTGATGGGTGACCTCCAAGATACAAAATTTGTAAATGTTAATGACACATTTCAGGCATGGGATAAAAAAAAAAATGGGGGGAGTGTTTTGCGTGTTGATCAGGTCATTTCCTGATCCACCTTGCTCAAACAAGAGATGAAAAGTGTTTTCCAGACCTGTGTGAAATACCCAGTTACAGGCACTGGAAGTAGAGGAGAAAGAAAAATCAAATGGTGGGAACATAAAATGTAGTTAATCAAAATGCATGCCTTAGTGTCCCACACCCTGGCCCTAAATATAGCATCTGTTTGGGAAGCACTGGGGCAAAGGAAAATTTCTCAGTGACTCGATTCCCAGGGCTCACAAAATTAAAGTGGACCAATTACTCTGTGTGTACTCCATACCCAGATGAAGCAGGTTTGGAAGTGTGAGCTGGCAGGACCTTTGGGGGACAACTGGTCCAGATGTTTTCCAGACTTGTCCTGAGATGGCCAGCAGAATATTAAGGACAATGGGCCAGGATGGGGAGGCCCAGGAAGTTTGCAACGTAGAATGAGGGGGAGGAAGTAGTGCTTACTTCAACCAGAGATGTGCCACGTTCATCTGTTTACATAATAGATGTCTGCATACTATTTCTTTTGAAGATAGATAATGTCAAAATCTAAGTACATTTGAAAGTTTTGAATTCAACCCAATCCCATCATTTTGCAGATGAGAGATCAAGATGCTTCATCAAGGCCATAGGCTGGGTAGGGTCAGAGCTGGGACAGCCCCTTCCTGTGGGGGCTCCCAGAATGCTGAGTCAGTGTGAGCAGGACTGAACCATACAGAGCTTTTAGCCTTTTAGCCTTTAACAACCACATGTGCTAACCCTGAGATTAGCTAATCACTACTGAATGTCTGGTAAAGCTACTTCTGGGCAAACAAATACAGAAGTACAATTTGGTGTACTGGTTATTCACTTCATGGAATTCTTGTGTTCCTAATTATGAGAATACTCCCCCTAAACACCAGCTCCCCACCAGCTCTGAGAGTAAGGAGGGAAGAAAGACTATGCCTTAATCATGGAGATAGTTTTCAAGTTGTCTTAGTAAGTCTAGCTGCTTATGACAAAAAAAACAAAAGCACAAGAATTTCACATCAGTCCAGGAATCCATCGTTTGCTCCATCTACTTACAGTGATTCATTCCACAAGCCACCTGGTATGGGGCAAACAGCACAGACTTTAAGGCCGAAAGCCAGGCAGATATGAATTCAACCTCTACTCTGCCCCTTTCCAGCTATATGACCTCAGATAAAGTCCTTACCCTCTGATGTCCACTCAATTAAAATATGAATGGTAATCAGACTTATGGAATCATTGTGGGATTCCAATGAGAACATGGATGTAAAGCATTTACCTTTATATGGTATCTAGCATATAGTAAGCACTCAATAAATTTTTGCTCTCATTGTTACTATACAAGTCACTCCATTTATGAGCTCCCCTACAGTCATTAATAATGACACCAACAGAGATGATTTGAATGATTTTAAAGGATATTTTCCAAATGAGCAATTAAAAAAAATCAATCGCACCACATAACCCCAGCCGGTGTCTTACTTCACTCACAAATCATCATTTGTTCGGTACAGGAAATTATGAACTGTCTGGAAATAATACAGTAAAGACAGTCAATGACAATTAGAGCATAAAGAGTCTAATATAGACTCAGTGCAGAATCTGGGATTCTACTAAAATCCATTTATTACAAAAAATTCTGGAACCACTTTACCATAAGTGGACATCATTTAGTGCTCAATTACAATGAAATTCCAATGGAAGTATATATTAAATGCAGAGCATCTACATTAATATCAAGAGAATTTGGTAAGATTGATGTTATTGCAATGAATACCAGATGAATATTAAGTACCTTGCTTAAACCTTCCAGGTTCTTGGGCTCAGGCACTGCTCCGCGCTCCCATCATCTACATTTCACTAGATTTTTATGGAGGCAGGAGTTAGGCACAAAGTCCATTTTTATTTACTCGTAGTCTAGCTTAGAGCTGGATAGCTCTCAAACATTGATTAATCAAGACACATTGTATAATGATGTTAAAATCACAGACATTCCACCACCACCATGAAAAGTGATTCATTTTCCAAAGGGCTATAGATCTATGTAACGGGAAAATTTGTGAAAGGAGGCAATTTTAGGCTAAGCACTAAGAAGACATTTTAATAGCTCCAACATGGATTGAACTTAGTGGAGCAAAGAAATCTCCATGGAAGAAGAATTAGGACCTGCCCCATTCAAACTCGGCGCTCTTAATAACTCAGGAGCAGCCCAGTCAGGGCAAAAGAGGTTTCTGATAAATCCTATATCAACACAGGTTACTTGGGGTGGGGATAAACTTCTCCTGGGGTCATTTTTTATGCCAATCAAGAAGATAAAACTCTATGGATGTGGGCATTGGTGGAAATGTGAGGTCAAATTCCCATTAGAAAATTTGGGGTCATAAAAAAGAAGTGAAAGCCATGGTTTTCCTGTCATTTGTCATGCTATATTCCTAGGCAAGGAGGCAAGAGTTCATCACCCTGAGTCCAGGGAGGTAGGCCACTTGCCTTTCTATCAAAGGATCCTGGTTCAGGTCCCCAGCTTGACCCCTTACTGCAAGAATTCTCAGACCTTCAATTTCATCTCTGGCAAAATGGCCATGACAGCCATATCATGTCGCTGTGTGGCTCAAATGCAGATGTTGCAGATGCAACATCTGCAAGCCCTTTAGACAAGCATTCCCCTTGAAGGGGACACAGCCAAGCTGCCTGGGACCTGTGACTCTTTTGATGTGGGTTACAGGGACCTGCTCTGTGAAAATCTGTGGCCCCTCTACATAAACACAGAAATTGCTCCAGATCCAACCACCACCTGGGGCTTAAATCCTTCTGTCTAATCAAATACAGTCAGTTTCATCCCACACCATTTTTGCTTTTGTTCTCATTTTTTAAATGTTTACTTATTTTAAAGAGAGAGAGAATACGAGCAGGGGAGGAACAGAGAGAGAGGGGGACAGAGAATCTGAAGCAAGCTCTGCACTGACATCATTGAGCCTGATGTGGGGCTCAGACTCACGAACTGCAAGACCATGACCTGAGCCAAAGTTGGATGGTCAACCAACTGAGCCGCCTAGGCACCTCCAACGCACGCCATTTGTATGCAGACACTTCTAGTTGCCCACTAGGGTTCTGACCCAGCATGTGCCCAGCTGGCCAGCCCTAGGCTTTCACCATATGGACCCAGATAGGGAATCAGGAACCAAGACCTCCACTGGACTATAGGACACACACATGGCAAAGTTGTAGGAAACCGTAAAGCCTAAGAATACTGTAATGCATCTATCTACCTGGGGAGGGGGGGGCGGGGTCGGAAGGGGTTTAAAAAAAAAAGGCTGGTAGATTTATCTAGGCCAGAGATTGCAAATTGACACCTGCAAGCCAGCTATAGCTGTCACCCAGGGGGTGACCGTTTCATATGCATAGTGATTCCATTTTGAAATAGGAAAATTTCACATGTAAAAACAAAAATCTGGATTTGGGGCTCATTTCATAAAACCAGAAGTTCTGGTTTGCACATATCACAATTGGCTGGAGCTCAGTTGAGGGGCTGCCCCCTTTGAATGAGTCCCACCGCCTCTGACCCTTCCCTGCCACCTCCAGGACATCCCTGAGGCCTCAGAGGTTGGCCCACTGATCCCGCCATGGTTCGGTCCGTTTCCTGCTTTATTAATACAAGCTCGGCCCCTTGGCAAACATGAGTCCCTGCATAATCCTCCAGACACAATGAAGCAAAACGAAGCCATAGGCACAGAAATGTGACAAGGGAAAGCCGCCACTGCTAAAAGATGAAATATGTGCTAAGTCCCCAAAGAAGTTCATTACCTGAAGGACACATTATCCCCCTTCTCTTCCCATGAGTCAGCACAGTCAGTAGTCATTCCTAATTGGTTTAAAGCTTAGTATGAAATATTAGGATGCCACAGTATGCGATGACACAGCTGTATTCCTGAGGGGACAGCTGAGACGAATCTGTACACAGCAAAGACAGGTGGAGACAAAGGCAGCAGGTGAAAATGGGCTGTAAATAGACTATCACTTAAAAAATAATGGGGTGTGTTTTCCCCACAGGTTTCTGGTGCTTCATCACTAATTAAATATTGAAACCACAAAAGGAGAAATAAGGTTTTGTGGCTCTTTGGATGTGGGGCATAAATGTAAAGATTTTGCACTATTAACTGCAATTTCATTTGAAAAACACTCGCCTGATTTGGAAGCACTGAGTTGTAGGCACGTGAGCTGAGAAAGGGGGTAGATTTAAGGAAAATATGAGCAGCTAATGGCACTATCCATTTTGCTGTAGGCCATAAGGGGGCCTGGGATGGTGGATGCCAGGACCGTATTTTTCAAGTTTACAAAATCGTGGGTCTGTTCAACAAAATAGTAGATTCCCTGTGATAGGGACCACAGTCAAAATCACATCCCACGGAGTAGATAGGCTGTTGCCAAATGCAGAAAACCAAGTGGCAAATCACTCGGAATTCTTGGGCGATTCACACCAGAGAGCAGTAATTGAATCATTTATGGTCTCCATCCTCCACGCCTGCAATGGCGAGGCACTTGGAACTCTGAGGCACTGGTTCTGGATCTCGGCTTTAGTGTAGGGTGAGCCACAATTCCATGAAGAAAAGCAAGGAGCTCTGGAAATCCAAGAGTCACAGTTACTTAGAGCCAGTTGGCCAACTTCCTGCCATCACTGGCCACAGTCAGTCTCTCTGTTACCCCCTTGGTGTAGCTTGCTGGGTGGTGGCATTACTCATGGGCAACCATTAGGAGTTCACTCTTCCCATTTGTTCACCCCAAAATCTGCCTCCCTACAAGTTCCCTCACGGTCCTATGGTGCTCGTAGGGTAACACAGGAAAGCGTCTTCACCCTTTCTCTCCATATGACACTTGGTAGCTCAACTTGGAATCAAAAGGCTCAGTTTCCTGGCCGAGGAGCACCCTCTCCTCATCTGTAAAGTCCTTCCCTGAACCTCCTCTTGAGGTGGTGTTCTGGGACACCACCCAAGTCAGATAATCTGTGTATTTTTGTCAAACAGGAGATAGTGCGGGTTATTGGGCAGACCCGTGTCTTGCAGCCAGGTGTCCTTGAACGGGAATGCAGAGCTCCATTATGTGATCTGGAGGAAAGCACTTGGGAACTGAAAACAGGCCAACTCATAAAGCAGAGAGTGGAATGGTGGTTTCCGGGGACTAAGGGAGGGATGAATAAAAAGGTACAAAGTTTGAGGGCGCCTGGGTGGTTTAGTCGGTTAAGCGCCGACTTCGCTTAGGTCATGATCTCGCGGTTTGTGGGTTCGAGCCCTGTGTCGGCCTCTGTGCTGACTGCCAGCTCAGAGCCTGGAGCCTATTTCAGAGTCTGTGTCTCCCTCTCTCTCTGACCCTCCCCTCCTCACACTGTCTCTCTCTCTCCTAGAAATAAATAAAAATATTTAAAAAAAAAAAAAGGTACAAAGTTTGAGGTATATAAGATGAGTATATCCTGAAGATCTATTGCACTGGGTAAAGCCTACAGCTTGCAATACTACATTGTGCCCTTAATGGGGCATCTAGGTGGCTCAGTCATTTAGCATGGGACTTCAGCTCAGGTCATGATCTCAAGGTCCATGAGTTCAAGCCCCGTGCCGGGCTCTATGCTGACACCTCAGAGCATGGAGCCTGCTTCAGATCTGTGTCTCCCTCTCTCTCTGCCCCTCCCCTATTCATGCTCTGTCTCTCAAAAATAAATAAATGTTAAAAAAAATTTTAAATAACTAAAATGCGGTAGGCTAGATCATATGCTATGGGTTCTCATCACAGGGAATAATAATAATAGTAAATAAGGAGGGTGGGAAACCTTTGGAGGTGATGGTTCTATGATATAGCACAGATTGTAATGATAGTTTCATGGGTGTATATTTACCTCTAAAGTCATCAAGTTGCATACATGAAATAGGTACAGTCTTTTGTATGCCAATTGCACCTCATAAGGTGAGTCTGTGAAAATTAGGGATATAATCGTTTGCACGAAGAGTTTTTATTATAAATAAAGGACATAACACATCAAATCCCTTGCACATGTTAGTGCTCGACAAGGTTGCATCTTTCCATTTGTTGAGCATTATTATTAGAGATGTGAACTGAATCCAGTTGTGTGAGCAGATCTGCAAATGGGACCATGAAAGTCACAACACCCTCTGCCACCTGTGGCTGGCACTCATACTCTGTGATCTGAAGGTCCCCCAAATTTGTTCCCGACCCTGCCTCCCCTCTCTAGACTCAACTCGCAAGGAGGGGGCAATAGCAAAGGACAGCATATGCCAGAGGCATCCAGGATGGACCTCCATCTCTTCAGGGAGGGCACCACAGATTTCACGGTGGAAGATCCTTGTAGGAAGAGTAAAGGAAGACCAAGCCATTTGGGGTCCTTTGGAGGGAAATAGCATGTGTGCTGCCAAGACTCTTACCCTTTCTGGGTAGAAGGGTCCTTGTCCTTGGGCAAAGCAAGAGAGGCCAGGGCAGAGCCTCAAGAAAACAATTTGAGTGGCTGGCAGTGATGCCTCACTCATGTACCTTAAAGGAGGAGCTAAAAAAGAACCTTGGGACTTCCTTCTGTGCTTTCTACTCTGGGGCTGGAGAAAAGGCAAGGATTGCGGGCAGAAGCCCCATTTAAGAAAAACATAGACAAGTTGTGGCCCTTCATGGAACCGGATAAACAGGCCACTCAAGTGGACATGATCAGAGTGGAGAGGAACCAGGATCTCTGTCATTGCACAGAATTACTAACTGTGCTGACATTAGTCCTGCTTAGGAGAAGCATGTCTGTGACATGCCCAGGTTACAGAAATTTCCCAATAATGACTGTAATTTCCAGGGAGAAAGCTCAGGCCCTTCCACTGGAGCTCCATGAAGGTGGGAAATATTAGGGAGCAGGTGACATTATAGGGGTTTATCATAAATGGTTTAGCCTATTAGATTTGGATCTCATCTCAAGTGAAGAGGGCCGAACGCAATGGTCAAGTGTATAGGAAAACATCAAAAGTCAAGATTAAAAAGCAAAGATCAGGGACAACTGGGTGGCTCCGTCAGTTGAGCGTCCGACTCTTGATTTTGGTTCAGGTCATGATCTCATGGTTTGTGGGTTCATACTCTGCATCGGGCTCTGTGCTGACAGTGGAGAGCCTGCATGGGATCCTCTTTTTCCCTCTTTCTTTCTCTCCGCCCTTACCCCTCTCTCTCTCTCTCTCTCTGTCTCTCTCTCTCTCTAAATAAATTTAAAAGAAAAAAAAGAACAAAGATCAGGGGGCAGCCAAAAGAAAGTGTGGTATTATTCTACTTTTCAGAGAAGTAAAGCAACTTGTTTGAGGTCACACAGCTATAAAAAGGAATCAGGACTTAACTCTAGGTGTGCCTGGCTTTAGAGCTAATATCCTTTCTTCCATCACCACTGCTTCTCAAAACAGAGATGAGTACCTGGAGACTGTGGCCCTCCCCCAGTCATCCATTGTCTGAGACAGACCCCCTTATATACTTAACCCACCCTTTCAATGGACTCACGCTGTCTCACCTTCCCTTTTAATCGCCAGCCTGGCATTGTTTAATGTTGGGAAAGAACCACCAAACATGGTAGACTACACAGTCCGAATAATTGATTAACATTCCATCTGCATGCCAGACACACTTCCATTAGGCAGATGGGGACAGTCCGCAGCTCAACTACAGGGCTGGCACCGGGCAAAGAAAACAAAGCCCCACCTCTTACAAAATCTACTCTTAAGTTGTTCATTCATGTTAGTCATTCGCCTCTTAGTAAGCACATTCTCTTATATATTATGAACATGCAGATTGTTAGAATGGAGCTCACCTTCCCTGCCTCTCTTCATAGATCCCTCCTGGGTCAGGTGCACATGGCTGCAGAGGACATTATCCCAACAACATGGGAATGTGGACACTGGTGTCCCCCTTTATTGATGCTTGCTGAACATCAGAGAGGGTGAGGAGCTTGTGCAGCATGGCAGAGGCAGATTTCAGCCTCGGTGGGAACCCCACCCAGACCGCACCTCCTGTTCTCTCTCTCTCCCCAACATATCATACTCCATCACTCCTTACCTCACCCACAATCCCTCTGAGGAAAATGCCAGGCTATGTAAAAAGCCAGTTCTAAAATCCTAACAGGAATACAAATTCAAACTAGTCCCATAGGAGTTAAAAATTTCCATAGGAGTTAAAAACCATATTGTCATTGACTAATGCTGACTTTTTTTTTTCTAGGAGAGAGAGAGACAGCGTGAGCAGGGGAGGGTCAGAGAGAGAGAGAGAGATACAGACTCTGAAAAAGGCTCCAGGCTCTGAGCTGGCAGCCAGCACAGAGCCCGACGCGGGGCTCGAACCCATGAACCGCGAGATCATGACCCAAGTGAAAGTCGGACGCTCAACCAACTAAGCCACCCAGGCGTCCCGACTAATGCTGACTTTAAGTCTCCAGGAACCGATGCAAGCAAACGGCCTTTGATGCTCTAAGGGAACATTCTGAAACCCTCCTGGATCCCTCCCCAGGGCAACTATTCCATGGACTAACGGCTTTGAGGTGTAAATGTTGCTCTAAATATTCAAAATGAACTCATTAAACCCATCCCCCATTTTTTCCATTTAATCCAATGTTCTACATGGTCACGCTGGAAAAGGCATGTTCCCCTTGTGGTTCTCTTTGCATCTTTCAAAATTTGGTAACTTATCAAATGTCCCATTAGTTACTTGACCAAGCTAAACTTTCAGTATGTCTTAATACATAACAAGCACCTACAAATTATACTTTGACTCTAAACATTCTTTAGTGACACATAGATTAACGTCTACTGAAATGAATATTTCTTACCCCTGTACAGAATATGTTTTGTTTTTCCATGCTTCTATTACTTAATATTTTGGGGAAAAAAAGTATATATGTAATATACAAACACACTCACACATGTACATGCACGTGTGTGTGTTTTATAAAGCATAAACAAACACCTGCAAAACCATCCCATGTTAAAGGGAAAAAAACAATTCACCAGTACAATTACTATTCTTTAGCTAGTCAAACAACCCCAGAGGTAACCACTATTATTTTTAATTTGTATTTATGATTGCCTTGCTTTTGTTATTTAACAAAACAATACATTATGGAGTTTTTTTATTATTTATTATTGCTTATGAGATTTATAAAAATATATCTAAAGTATAGTTATTCTTGTGTAACTTGCTTTCTTACTTAGTATTATGTTTTTTTTAAAAAATAATTTATTGTCAAGTTGGCTAATATGCAGTGTGTACAGTGTGCTCTTGGTTTGGGGGTAGACTCCCATGATTCATCGCTTACGTACAACACCCTGTGCTCATCCCAGCAGGTGCCCTCTTCAATGTCCATCACCCATTTTCCATTCCTCCCTGCCACCCCATCAACCCTCAGTTTGTTCTCTGTATTTAAGGGTCTCTTACGGTTTGCCTCCCTCCCTCTCTGTTTATAACAATTTTCCTCCTTCCCTTCCCCCATGGTCTTCTGTTAAGTTTTTCAAGTTCCACATATGAGTGAAAACATATGATATCTATCTTTCTCTGCCTGACTTATTTCACTTAGCATAATGCCCTCCAGTTCCATCCATGTTGCTGCCAATGGCAGGATTTCATTCTTTCTGACTGTCAAGTAGTATTCCATTGTATAGATAAACCACATCTTCTTGATGTTTTTAAGCGTCTTTATGTTGACTCAAGAGCTGCAATTTGTTTTCACTAGTGTATAGTATTCTATTGTATGATTACACTATAGTTCATTGATTCATTCTCCTGCTGATGGATATTTAAGTTGTTTACAACCTTTGCTACTAAGAATCAGCTGCTTACGATTATTCTTGCACATGTCTTAGGTGCACCATGCACAGAGTTTGTAGGTATAGCTTAGGGATGGAATTTCTAGGCCATGGTATATACGAATGTCCAAACTTCGTAATAACAGCATATGATTTTACAATTCAGTGACACCAGGATATCTGCAGCTGGTTTATTAGAAACATGATGGTTCTCCATGGTCTCCAAATTTATATTATCTGATTTTTCCTTTTCTCTTCCACCTCGTTGGTATGAAAGAGTATCTCATGCTGTTTTTCCGCAATTTCCCTGACTCGTAATGAAATGGAGTATATTTTCAAATGTTTATGAACTATTCGTGTTTTCTCTTCAGAGAAGTGCCTGATGGCACTTTTACAGAAGGTGCAAGAAGTTCACTTCTGGCCGGCAAGACTCCTTTTGGAGAACCATCCACCTCCCCCTCCTGTGGCCTAACTTGGTAGTCATGCTAGCCTGCTCTCACGTCTCCCTGGCCCCCAGGAATCAGTAGAAAAGCCACCTGTCAAGGAAACCCACTCCCCTGCTCCAAGCAGTCACACAAACAGGCCCATTATGAGTGTACTTCCCTGGAACTAATGTATGAACCCCAGGGACAAGAAGCCCTCTTTGTGTTGAGTTACCTGGACATGTCGATAGCCATCCTCCCCCGGGTAAATGGAGGGAACGTAAGCCCAAAGCAGAGAACATGTCAACAGAGGGAAGCAGAACCCAATACAGGGAGTTAGAAAGAGTCTTGATGAGCTTACTTGAATACCTGGATCTCATTATACCTGAAGACAGATTTATCTCCCAAGGAAGATGAGTCAATGAGCTCTCTTTTTTGCTCAAGGGACTTTGAATTGGGTTTCTGTTCCTTGTAACTAAGTGTTTTAGAGTCTGCAGAACACTCTCAACATCTATTGTCTTAGATACTCCCTGCAACTCTGGGAGATAGGCATCGTAGGTATATTATCATCACCCACATTTTACAAACAAGGGACTTGAGTCTTGAACCTGGGACTTCTGTGACAAGTTCTTTTTGGCTACATGGACTGCTCATGAATCACTATTATTGCCAATACTCTGAGAACTGTTGACATAAAATAGAGTAACTCGCTTTACAGTTAGAGAAAGTGGTGTTGGGGGAGAAGTGAGTGTAGTCCACATGTACTGATCACACACGATGTTCAACTTGTCAATGCCTAACAATATCCTTTGATTGAAAAGTTCTTGCTCCAAGCCATTTATCTATAAAAATAATAAATGAAATGAAAAATGAAAAAGTGAGGGGCGCCTGGGTGGCTCAGTTGGTTGAGTCTGACTCGGTTTTGGTTCAGGGCATGATCTCATGGTTTGTGAGATTGAGCCCCATGTCAGGCACTGCACTGACAGTACAGAGCCTGCTTGGGATTATTTCTCTCCCTCTCTCTCTAACCCTCCCCTGCTCTCAAAATAAATAAAATAAACTTTAAAAAAATGAAAAAGTGAAACATTTGGCTCCCACGAAAAATGCTTGATTCAACTTGTCAATGCCTAACAATATCCTCATTGATTGATCAAAGTTCTTGTTCCTCAGAAGTTAATATGAGGGCCCTCATTTTTAAGGAGAGGAAGACTTAGTAAATTTCAGCATTGTACAGACTGGGTTGCCACTGGAGCTAAAAAACAGAACTTAGAATCATTTTGGAGGAGAGAGTCCAGCTAAGCCATGGCTGACAGCAACTCTGAAATTTCTCTGCCATCAATATCTAAAAGTCCTTAATCAAAGAAGCAATGTTCAAAAGCAAAGGCAAAAAGGAATGAACAAACTTGGCAGAGAGAAGAGATATAGGTGAGCTGGATCTGGACTGGAATGGGCCTGGGGGGTTTCCTTAGCCACATCTGACCAACAGTTTCAATAATTTGTTCATGAACAGGGATTAGCCATAATGTATGCCTTTGGGTGTCTGTATATTTTTTACATTTAACTCTGTGGTAAGCTATGTATTCATTTTTACTTTTTAACCCCTTTGTTGAACCTTTTAGCTTCAGGTTAAATATTCCCTTCAGACATTTCTATAAACAGACCTCTGGGCCCAGCGAACTCTAAAAGGAACCATTGCAGTCAGGATTCTGATGACCAGAGGGTCAGGCCTTCAAGTAGACTGCATTTTGTTCCAGCTTGCCCCTCGTTTGGTGGGACACATGCCATGAGATCACATACAATGACCCAACACAGCAATGTGCCCATAAATGCACACCAGAAACAAAAATCACCTACCTGCTTACCAGTGCAAAGTTAGTGATGGGTACCCCCAAGGGGATTCAAATAAGATTGGCTTAAAAAAGTTTAAGCATCAACAGAGCCACCTCTTCTTGGTCCATAAAGCCTCTCAAGAACTTATGTCCTGCTCTGTCACAGCAATGAATTGCCTTCATTATTTTTATATGCATCAATATCAGCTTAGGACATGGAATTAAGAGCCTAAAGAGTTCATGTACACAGATTTTTATTTTGAAGATATTCAGAGTTGTGGCAGAGACTTCAATTTGTTCCCCAATGAACATTTTCTCTTTCCTCACTAATATAACTCCCCAGGGTTGGCTTAGTTAAAAGATATTTCCCAGCCTCCCTTGTAAAGAGCTGTGGCCAATGAGTAGCAAGTGGAAATGTGTGCTTCTGTCAGGAAGTCTCATTAGAAAGGAGGATCTGGGCTTCTTTCTCCTTCCTAATGCTGTGATGTGACATAATACAATGCGACTAGAAGATGACGGGATGTGGAACGATGTAATGTGACACGGTAAATGGAAATTTAGTTTCCGTCTTGGAATAGGGGAATGGAAGCTACAATTCAGGGAAGACAGAATAGAAAACTAGAAGTAAACCAGGTCCCTGAAAACTCTGTGTGGCTTCACACCATCCCTGGATTGCCTAGCTCTGAATTTCCTTATGTGACAGAGAAATGAACTTCACAATTATTCTACTTTCTATTATATGCATCGTAACCCAATCATAATTTATGCCAAGGATTAAAAATGTGTGCCAGGATTCAAGCAGAGAGGATAAAAAGAAATTAAAAATGAGTTTGAATTGGGTGAAGATAGTTTGCTTCCCCTCCCTTCTGCTTGAATCTAAAGACAGCCATAAATGACAAATGGAAGCTAGGACCCAGGAGGCCTTTCCAGAGGCCTTGTCTTAATGTACCCAGCAATTTCAGTGGGAGTGAATTTCAGGGGGACTCCATGAAGTCCTGCTTCATTTTTCTAATGTTGGTAACCTTACTCCATCTTCATGGTTCAAACGGAAGCAGAAGACATACACCTGACGATCTTTTGCTGTCGGTGACCCCACAGCTTCATTTGCTTTTAAGGTTATTCATTCATTTGCCCTCTGCCATCACAGGGACACCCCAGTTTCTAGCCAGTAATCGCTCTTAAGTCATGGGAATAGAGAGCTCACATTTCCTGATTTTAACATCTATTGCAAAGCCACAGTAATCAAAAGAGTGTGATACTGCCACAAAGGTAGGTATATAAACCAATGAAAGAAAATAAAGAGCCCACAAGTAAGTCCTTGCCTATACGGTCAAATGATTTTTCTTTAATGTTTATTTATTTTTGAGAGAGACAAAGACACAGCACAAGCAGGGAGAGAGAGGGAGACACAGAAGCAGAAGCAGGCTCCAGGCTCTGAGCTGTCAGCACAGAGCCCGACGCAGGGCACGAACCCATGAACCGTGAGATCACTGACCTGAGCCAATGTCGGATGTCCAATCAGTTGAGTCACCCAAGTGCCCCTCAATTGATTTTTGACAAGATTGTAAAGACCATCCAATGGGGAAAGGACAGTCTTTTCAACAAACGGTTCTAGGAAAACTGCGTATCCACATGTGGGAAAATGAAGGTGTACCCTTAATACCATATCCAAAAATTAACACAAAATGGACTAAGGACCTAAGGATTAGAGCTAAGACCAAAAAGCTCTTAGAGAAATAAAAGTGAAATTATCCATGACATTGAATTCGGCAATGATCTTATATATGGCACCAAAACCAGAGGCAGAAAGAAAGAAAGAAAGAAGAGATAATGTGGGCTTCATCAAACTTAAAAACCTTTCTGCATCAAAGGACACCATCAGAGTGAAAAGGTGAACCACAGGATGAGAGAAAATATTTGCAAATCATACACCTAATAAGGAGTTGAGACCCAGAACATATAAAGAATTCCTGTAACTCAAATACAAACACAAAAACAAACAACCTGATCTAAAAATGGGCAGATATTTCAGATCGAATGAATAGACATTTCTCCAAAGAAAATATACAACTGGCCAATAAGTACACAAAAAAAAGCTCAACATTAATAATTAAATAAATGCAAATCAAACCCACAATGAGATGCTATCTTACCCCCACTAGGATGGCTATTGTCAACAACAAAAAATATTGAAAATGACAGGTGTTGGTAAGGATGTGGAGAAATTGGAACACTTGTGTAGTGTCGGGGGGAATGTAAAATAGGACAGCCACTGTGGAAACCACAGAAAAATTAAACAGAGAACTACCATAGGATCCAGCAATTCCACTTCTGGGTCTGTACCTCAAAGCAATGAATGTTCAAGAAAAGACTTGAACAGATATTTGCACATTTATGTTCCACAGAAGCATTATTCACAATAGCCACAATGGGGAAGCAAACCAAGTGTCCACAGACACATGAATGTGTTTTTTTTTTTAATATTTTATTTATTTCTAGGAGAGAGAGAGACACAGTGCAAGCAGGGGAGGGTCAGAGAGAGAGGGAGTCACAGACTCTGAAACAGGCTCCAGGCTATGAGCTGGCAGTCAGCACAGAGCCCGACGCGGGGCTCGAACCCACGAACCGCGAGATCATGACCCAAGCGAAAGTTGGACGCTTAACCAACTAAGCCACCCAGGCGCCCCATGAATGTGTTTTTTAAATGAGGTGTAAAAGGCAAAAGATCTATACGATCTGAAGAGAAACCAGAGTTTGCACGTATAGGAGGATTAGGAGGAACTTAACTGAGGACCATGGGGGAGAAGAAGGGGAGAAATGGTGGGGGAAAGGGAGAGAGGCAAACCATGAGAGACTCTTGAATGCTAAGAAATAAACTGAGGACTGATGGAAGTGGAGGGGAGGGGGGTAGATGGGCATGGAGGAGGGCACTTGTGGGGATGAGCACTGGGTATTATATGGAAACCAACTTGACAATAAACTATTTGTAAGAAAAAAAATAAATGAGGTGTAGACATGCAATTGAATATGATTCAGCTTTAAAAAGGAAGAAGATTCGGACATGTGCTGTAGCAAGGATGAAACTTGAAGACATTAGGGTAAGGGAAGCAAGATTGTCACAAAAAGATAAATACTGTGTGATCGCACTTACATCAGGTACTCAGAGTAGCCAAATTCATAGAGACAGAGAAAGTAGACTGGTGACTGCCAGGGGCTATGGGGGGGGAGGGGAATAGAGACTTAGGAAGTTAGTGTTTAATGACTATGGACTTTTTTTTTTTATGACTATGGACTTTTAATCGGAGAAGATGAAAAAGCTCTGGAGGTGATGATCATGACTGCACAACAAATGTGAACATACTTAACTCCACAGAACTGTATACAGTAAAACCTTGGACTGCAAGTAGCTTGTTCTGCGAGTGTTTCGCAAGATAAGCAAATATTTCTAATAAATTTTAACTTGATAAATGAGTGATGTCTTGCAATATGAGTAGTACACAATGCTGAATGTCACATGATCAAAACAAGCCAATGGTTCTCTCTCTCTCTCTCCAGGATTGTGGGTGGTCGTCTCCCATGCTCGGATGCTCAATCTCAGGCCGCAGTGTTTGGCAGAAATCAGTGATTTTTCAGAACATTGGAAGGTTCCCACAACTGGCACTGGTGTATTTTTTGTCACTTCAAAGCCCCTATGGACAGTCCCTTGCTTTTTCATACAAGAGTAAGCTTAGGAATGCTTTGCTTCATTCTAGGTCAGGCTGCCTGCAAATATGGACCCTTTCCTCTGCTGCCTTATTGCCAGTTACATTAAATACAGTATATGACAAGAGTTTATTAATATTATACTGTAGTCAAAATCCATGCTAGTGTATGTAATAGCCCCCCTTGCAGAAGAAGAATCCATTAAACCAACAGATAGCAGTGATCTTGATAGTGACAGTGAAAATCAGCCTACACGGTAACCCTCCTCTCTCCTCTCTCCCTCATATCAGCCATGGAGCTCTGCAAAGGTAAGTTCACGTTAATTTGTTTATTTTTCTTTATATTTTGTATTTCCTTTATTATTTTCTACTATATCATTGTATTGTAATCATTTTTATATGAATATCTTGGGGCTGTGGAATGAATCATCTGAGTTTCCATTATTTCTTATGGGGGAATTTCACTTTTGATATACAAGTGCTTTGGGTTACAAGCATGTTTCCAGAATGAATTATGCTTGCACACCAAGGTTTTACTATAGTTAGAAATGGCAAATTTTATGTTATGTACACTTTACTACAATTTTAAGAAAAAGGAAACTTGTAGTAAACTTATTAATAACCCCCTCCCAAAAATGTCCATGTTCTAATTCCTGGAGCTTGGGAATATGTTACTTTACATGGTAAAAGGGACTTGGCAAACGTGACTTAGGTAAAATAGAGAGACTGTCCTGAATTATGCTGGCATACCTCATGTAACCTTTATTCAAAGGAGGCAGAAGCATCAGTCAGTAGTAGGAGGTGGGATGAAGAAAAGAAGTCTTATTGATGCAAAGAAGGACCCAAGGAATAGAGGACTGGTAGCCTCTAGAAACTGAAAAAAGCAAGCATCCAGATTCTTCCTGAGGCTTTCAGAAAGAACCCGGCCCTGCATACTCCTTGATTTTAGACTTCTGACTTCCAGAACTATAAGAGAATAAACGTGTGTTGCTTTATGCCACTAGTCTCGGGGTAATTGTTACAGCAAATTACTAATACATACATTAAACAGTCCCTGCCCTTCAAACGCTCATCAGTGATTTCAGTTATCTCTCGTTAACAGATACTAAACTACCAGAGCCCTGACTTTATCAAGAGCCAAGCTGGACTTCTAGAAAGGCTGTTGGTATTCAGTTCTGCCTCTCCTCTCAATCCCCATGGCTGTATCTTGATCAAAGAGACCAGCTTCTCCCTCCTCTTAGATCTTCCCTGTCCCTTCCTGACCCAAGACACACAATTATATGTTCAAAGACCACTGCACTGTGCGGCTAGAAGACTAGCCAGCATGGCCGGGAACTCTGAGTGCCACATCCTGGCAAAGGGTCTGCACCAGCTCCTCAGTCTGGCCAGGCTGGTGGGGTCGAACATGGCATTATTGACATGCGCCTGGCCCTGGCACCACCTTATGCAGATATTACCAGCTACCCAATTTTCCAGGTGAAAGAAACTGAGCCCCAAGATTACACAAACTGTAGTTGGCAGGGGTGGTGTTGGATTCGGTTAGGTCAGACTGGAAGTCCACCTCCCCGTGCCCAGATTTATCTGAATGGGGGGACTCCACAAAAAGCCCACCCACACCACCCAGCCTGTTGTTATGTCCACTTGTCTATAACTCCACATCCTGACCATCACGTACTTGGATACAATGGGAGGTGAAGTTCTTTGCCAAAATTCCTGTTATGTTGCCACCTAGAATTCTTCACAAAGAATGAGAGGCATGCTCAGTCACTGTCTGGGCATCACATGTGAAGACAAGAATGAGTGGGGATAAGGTTATTAAAAAGACTATCCTGTGGGAAAGATGTGTGTTTGTCTCAGCCAACCAGATGGTCTCCGCGGTGGCTGGGGAAGGAAGAAAGCAACCATGGAGATGAGACGGAGTCTTTGGGAAGGTAGTGGTGGGTAAATTGAGGAGTTTGTGTTATTTCTTTTGAGGCTTTTGACCTAAATATGTATTGAGTCAGTCTACTTACCTCCATCTCCATCATCATGACCCGAATCCAGGCTATAGTCACCTCTTAATAGGACGTTGTAAGATCATAAAAGACTGTGAAGCGTTCTTTCCATATCCTCTCTAGGCACCTCTAACTCCCAAAATCCATTCTCTGTTCTGGAAGCCATAATGATCTTCTTGGTACTTGGAAGATGTCATTTCATTGTCTTTTGGCTTCCATCGTTTCTGTTGAGAAGTCAGGTATCAAACGTATTATTGCTCCTTTGAAGTTAGTGTGTATTATTTTCTTTTTGTCTTTGGCTTTTAGCAGCCCAATTACAATATATTTGTAATACAATACTGCGATATCATATTTATACTTCTTGATATCACAGAGCTTCATGAACCTGTAGATTAATAACGTCCAGCAGTTTTAGAAAATGTCTAGCTATTATTTCTTTAAATATTGTTCCTTCTCCATTCACTATCATTTCCTTCTGGAATGCTAGTTATATGTTGACTCTACTGGTTGAGTCAAACATGTTCATAGTGCTCTCTTCTATATTTCCTATTTTTTCTCCCTGTGTTTGCTATGGCAGGGAGATTTTCCATTTGACCTGTCTCCAGTTCTTTAATTCCACTTACTATCACATCCAGATTACTGTTACTGATACCATTTGTTCAGTTCTAGAATTACCCCTTTGATTTGATTTTACAGATTCACACCTCTAATATACCCTCTCTATTTTCAGTTATTTTCTCCCTATTCTTAAACATACATATCCAGTTACTTAAAAGTCTTGTTAACTAACTCCTATAACTGTCGTACCCATGGGTCTGTTTCCTATAACTGTGTTTCTCTTGGTTTTCAGTCTTGTGGTTTCGAGTTTTGGCATATCTTGCGATTGTTGATTTAATGGCTATTGTTTATAAAGATGTTTAGAGACTCCAGGTGACATCATTTTCCTCCAGAGACCATTACCCCTTCTGTCCATCAGGCAAACAGAGTAATAAGTGATCACCTCAGTCTAATGAGAGACTAGTAGGTCCACCAAATCAAGATTATCCAGTCAGCCTTTATCAAGGCTGTGCAGCAGCCAAGGTAACGTTCAATCTATTCAGTACGCCTACCCTTACTGAAGGCACAGCCTTCCAAGATCTTGACCTGAAAGTCTATGTGCTTACTGGACTCCCTCCCCATAATGACCTTGAACTTCAACCTCTGTCTCTTGAGGCTATGAAGGTGGGTGTGAAAATTAAAACTCTGCCATATTTTTCTCGGAGGACTTCCACTTAGGATTCTGGCCTCTCACTCCATATGGCCTCAGGATTCAACTGGGGGAAGAACCAGCTGCGTGCTGGATGCTTCCCAAGGCTTTCCCAGAAACTCTGCTAGTTTCTCTCTTCCCTGGTGCCAGCCTTCCCCCAGTGCAAATGCTGGATATTTGGCCTCTTGCGTGTGCCAGCAACTGCAGATGAACCCAATCTAAAAGAGGCTAGACAAGTCAGCTCTCTTTTTCAGAGTTTTAGCCCCTCTCAACCTCTTCCCCTCAGCAGCTCTCTGTCGCCTTCAAGCACATGGCTTCTGTATTTTGTCTATATGTTTAGTTGTTCTCTTAGGAGTACAACATACCACTAGCTCTTCTATCCCAACAGGAAGTGGTAGTCTCTCAGTGTAACCTTTTAAACTCACAGGTCTACAAATCTGAGTATTCCTCTCCTTTAATCCTCCAAATGTCTCCCACTACTCCCAGGGCAAAATTCAAATTACTAGTCTGCGTTACCCTGCTTGGCTGCCTGCGTCCTTCCCAGTCTAATCTTGCTTCCCCTACACTCCCCATGCCCACTGCACTATAGTCAAGCTGCCTGGCTTTCCATCCCTCACCCCAGGCCTTGGCACACATGCAATTCCTTCCTTTGAACATGCTCCTCAAAGAGTCTGACTTGACAATAGTGTTCCTCAGCCTCAACCCCCGGTTTGAGGGGTAGGGGCGGGGATGAGTAGCAGACCCCTTTATTCCCCACTACTCCTCAGGTAATGATTAGCCATATAACCTCAGAAAATGTATTCCTCTCTCTGAGCCTCAACACCCGCATCTGTGAAATGGGAAAGATTTTTAAAGCACTGAATTTTTATGAGAGCTATTTAAAAATTGCATTTTAAATTCATTAACTAATGAATTAATTAAAAATAAATAAAGACTGCATTTTTCAAGACCTAGCTTTCCACGATTGTGGCCTTTCCTCTTAGTTCCACAGCAAACCAATGAAGGAAGAGTATTTCCATCAGTAAGACTGGGTTTAGCTTCTGTGGCAATATTTCATTTCTCTTTTCTTGGCAGTTTGGCCTCAGTCACCAGGTATGTTTTGAGACATAGTAATGACGCATAAACATTCCCATCTTAACAAGAACCATGCCCCCACTTAAGGCCCAGAAGATACTCCTTTTACGAGCCATTATTTCTTGAAGAAACAAGAAAACAAAAGCCTTAGAAGCAAGCATGTCTCATATTTTAAAACTATCCTAATCCTTGACTAACTGTAGCATGCCACTAATTGCTTTTTTCTTCTCACGTTTTATGTCCACTGCACGGCTCTATTGTTCAAACATCACTTCGAGTGAAATCGTGCCGGCAAAAAGACATAGCATCTTTGGATCCTTTTAGTCCAGCTGTGAACTTTAGACTTAAGCCTTCAGGGCACTCTTGTCTGGTAAGGTTTAATTTATATTAAATTCTCTAAAAGGGAAGGCAGAATGGTCAAAGCGAGATAGCAAAGACAGACAAGAGTCTGTCTTTCATAAATTAATAAGCATCACCAACAGTCTTTCTTGACCCTTTAAACTCTGTGAAATTAATATAAGTAGACAACTAAGACCTGCTTGGGGCCCCCCAGAGCCTTGCAAGTTCACTTAAGCAATCCAAGTTTCCTTAAAGTTTTATAAGCCAGCTTTTAGAGCAAGTCTTTTGTACTTATTACTGGTGACAGTGAGCATTACGGCAGCCAATGAACCTTACTGACTTACGACCCCAATATGGCAGAGCACTGTTATCAAGGGAAATATCAGAATCAATGCTTGTATATTACATTGAGGTCCTGACTTCTGAAAAAGCCCCCTATAGACTCTTCAGAATATGTCAGTGAAATAAACAGCTAATACTCCAAGACAATCTACTGACAATGGTCGGAAAGTGCTATTTATTTAACTACTTTTCAACCATCCTAATCCTTCTAAAGGGTATGTGTTTCCAAAAGAAACGGGGAAAAAAACTTCCATGCCCCCAATTCTTTTGCAACGGAACCACGTTTATGCCCACTTTTTCAAGCAACAACATGTGTGGTTTTGCTGTAGGGAGCAGGGTCATCTTCCCCCTCGATTAATGGGCTTGCGTTATGAAACAGCTATTGGCGGAAGGTGCCTTTTCTTCCAGGGCATCCCCCCACCCCCCGTGTGAGCTTTCATTTATAGCCAGCATCGCTGGAGGAAGGCGGGGCTCCCGATCACCTTTTACTGACTGAAATTAATCATGCCACTGCTTCGATATTAACCTCTCCTACATATATAATCACCAACTCTGTGCATGGAATTTTTATGTAACTTTTAAAAAATTCCATTTCAGCCCTGCTTAGCTTTTTTATTACTTAGATGCTCTACCAGGCATAGAAGAATAATCTATAATTATTGTGATTATCAGAGCATAAGTTTTTAGGGCTTCTCTTCTATAGGGCTTCTATAGATGAATCTTACCGGAATACCAAAAAAGAATACACCCTTTCTTTTCCAGGTGACAAGAGGGTGCCTTGAGGATTTCTGCAGTTCTTCTAATGCTGGGATTATCTCTTCTATTTTTGATCTTTTTGTTTCCCCTCACTCACTGTGCACCGAGCAATCAGATGTTCCCATCTGGGAGAGTGCCAATTTCCAAGGTTTGGCATTCTGCAGGAACGCCACTTGTAACCTTCAGCCCCTGGCACTGCGTTCAATCTGAGCCAACCTGCCCAGAATTCAATCCAAAAGTCAAAATTGCCATGGGGTGCTCAGCAGAAGATCAAAAGGTCCTGCTTCCCCACCTGTGCAAGTCCAATCATCTTCATTTTGGCAAAAAAGTAATTCATATCAGTTTAACGTTTTATTGAGGAACAGGCATTTAATGCTCCTCAAAGGAACCTGTTTGGACCAGTTCAACAGCTGACTCGCCTTAGGCATCTTCTAAAGAGATTATGCTCTTTGGATGCCAATGATCACACCCGGAAGTGGGGTGTGGGCTGACCCCAGGGGTAGTAGAGAAATCTCGCAACAGGACTCTCACAGGCTTGGTGTCCGGCTCAAAGTGCCCAGAGTGTAACAGCAGAAGAAACTGATTTCTTCTGGGCAGCTCCAAGGGTCAAAGCTGGGAAGACTTCAGCTCTGGTCAAGGCACAAAAGGCTGAATTGCAAGTCTCCTGGGTAAGAAATTGGGCAAAGCTGGTAGAGAGCAGAGAAAGACCAAGAGCAAAACAGAGGGTCCTGCATAGTCACCAAAGGCAGTCCTCCAAGGCCCAGAAATTATTCTCATTGATTGCCAAACCTAAGTTCAAGGGGGAAGATTGGATGAGAGTAGATAGTTGGCTCAGATGAACCAGAAGTACTCTGATTATATAACATATTTACTAAGAACATCCTTTTCGTCGTTAAAGGTACTCACCAGAAAAGGAAGGATTCTAGCACCTTCACCAAGGAAGCCTACAAAGAAGGCCCAATGTCACGAAGTAAGGTCAAAGTCATTCTAAACCACAACACCAATGAGCTGTGAGCTACCCAGGACAGTGACTATAGACACTGACTATGTCTTAGGATGAGCTCAGGGCGGGGGCATAGCTTTTGTAAAATGCTAAGGCACGGGCCTCCCTTGAGATGAAATGAAACAGAGGCTCAACGGGTACGGTGCAAGCACTGGTCCTTTTTAAATCTTCTAATCCTAATGTACAACCAAAGTGGCCTCCTGATTTCAAGGAAATATAAGAGATTTCAGGTCGATGTCATTAGAATCCCACGAAATACACCAATACTGGTACCACCACGGTCCACGCCAGGCACAGGCCTGAAACCTGACCTAACGGACATCCAGCCTGCCTGAGTCCATCAGGTAAAAACGAAGGCATCTGTAAAATCAGACCGACTCTGAATACCCACAAGTATCGCGTCCTTCAGCGTATCCTGTAATGAAAATGGGCCTAAAATAACTTGGACTCCACTATCTTCTCTTTAATTGTTTGAATGTCCTCAGAGGAGTTTAATACCTCCCTACCTCACCCCTAAATAGAAGTCCAAATCCAAGAGGATCGAGCTGCTGTACACAGAGGGAGTTCTTTCCTCTACAGGCTCCTTTGAAGATTCAGCTCAAATATTACTGTCTTTATAAATCCCATTCTTCTTCCAACAGCCCAAGTGGGGTTTACTCATTCCTGTAGTATTTCCACCTCCTCTACATAACACCCCAAGTGGCAGTGTAACATTTTTTATAACATATGTATTCACCATAAGATTATAAATCACACACAGTGGGCGATCAGTGACATTTGTCTTTGCTTATTCCAAAGCCAGGCTCCAGTGGCTAATCGGGTCTCTGTATCTGCTCAATGAAGCAACGAATGAATGTCCAAATAATCCATTCTCAAAGAAGAGTCCCTTCACTCTTCCAACCTAAGCAGTCTATTTATCACAGAAGCCCAGTGCTCACCCCCACATGTTTTCCCTTTTCCTCCTCTCCATTTTGACAAAATAAAGAAAAAATTTTCTGCACAATTCTCCACACTGGCTTGCACTTATTTCCTGCTTTGAAAGGACAGCGGAGGCTGTTGGAAGCTTCTGGGATCTAGAAGGACATCAATCACTTTCAGGGTTGGAGTCAGAGCCCTTTCCTTGAAGGAAATTTTATCAGAGGGCAAAACGTGCTTTGCCCTCAGCAGGACAGGAAAGGGGCAGGCAAAAAAAAGAGCCAGCACTGCAGCACCATGCTTTGGGGGTACTCTTGGAGCTAGAGGAACAGACTTACTCTTCTCCCCAAGAACTGCCTGTCTGCATCCCACTTCCCTTCTAAGTCTGAGGAGGAGTATGGAAAGCTCTGTGAAGCCAGCTCATAACAGAACAGGTACCTAACGCCAATGCTACTAAAACCCAAGCCCCTGGGTGAGAGTTCTTCAGTGGTCTCTTTGTCTTTCCTTCCTAGGGCCCAAAAAACTTGAGTCAAAATGCAACGAAAAGGAAACTGTGAGTGTGGACATCACTTTCTAAATTACTGAATAACCTAAAGAAGATATAGTCCTGCTTCAAGGGTTCCTTCAAGTGGGAAACAAGTCACAAATTAGGAGAGTCTGTTGGGAAGTTTTGGCAAACGATCATTTTCAAGCACTGAAATCATCATTACTATTTGAGAGCTATCTCATTCTAGACAAAATCCTATAGACTCTTAGGATTACATCTAGCAACAATGGCTCCAGCCTCTTTCAGCTGACGCAGAATCAATTTGTATGAGCCAGGCACTGAGTGCCGAGGCCTTGGCCTATCTCTGTACAGTGCACTGGCTCCTGGCTGGCTGTTAGCCATAGGCACATGCCCAAGATGGGAAAAGAATCCACATACTTCAGAAGTCAGGCGCACATGGCCAAGAGCAGGGCCTTTGCAGTCAAGTAGATCTGGATTTTAACCCCACCTATTCCTTTACTGGCTAAGTTTTCATTTTCGCGCATAGACCTCTCACACATTTCACAGGAAGGGGATCAACTGGAACTGGAATATCTATTTAATTATATGACTAACTATGACTATGTTAGAATCATAACTGCAATGGATTAGAGCCTATCAAATGTATTTATATCAGGTCATAGTAATAATTATTTTAAACATCTCACAGATTATCTTTAGAGGATGCTGGATCATTAACTCATTGTTTTGAAAGTTGAGAAGTAAAAAGGAAGAATCAAGTCCTTCCATATAAAGTGTACCTTGAGGCAATCCAAAGTTGATGAAAGGAAGTGTCTTTTTGGAGAGATATTCAAGATGCAAAAAAAAAAAATTTTAATGATAAAATTAGAACAGCATAATTTTTCAACCTTTAATGAACTAATGCATCTAAGTAACAATCACCAACAGGCTGCTAAAATTAGAGAGAGAGAGAGAGAGAGAGAGAGAGAGAGAGAACCAAGCATTCTATAGACCCTAATGGAAATATACAGCACCACTGATAAGAAACTTTTGAAAACAAAATGTTTTTTATAATTTTTAAAGTGTTTTATTTATTTTTGAGACAGAGAAAGACAGAGCATGAGCGGGGAAGGAGCAGAGAGAGAGGGAGACACAGAATCTGAAGCAGGCTCCAGGCTCTGAGCTGTCAGCACAGAGCCCAACGCGGGGCTTGAACCCACAAACTGTGAGGTCATGACCTGAGCAGAAGTCAGAGCTTAACTGACTGAGCCACCCAGGTGCCCCTGAAAACAAAATGTTGAACCTGAATCAAGACCAAGCCTCTAGAACTATCAGTTTACAGAAAAAGTGGGCATAGTAGAAGATGTTAGATGACACCACAAGAATGTTATCAACAAAATACAGACTTAAATTCTATAGCAATGTTACTCAAAGTGTTATCCATTGATAAAGTAGTCCACAAACTGTTTATTACTGACCCATGTGTGACATAAGTATAGAAACTGGGAGTAAGCATTTAGAAATGTTTATAGAATTTAGCATCGTAATTTAACATCCAAGCCCCTGGTCAGTGGACTCATCTCACTGAATATAGACCCATTCAGGTCACCAGGACTCATACCTAATTCATGTGATGAATCACATGTACTATAAACTGTGAGTCAAGAGCAACAGGACCATGTTACAATTAAATCCTAGTTTAAGTATAACTGGTCAAGTGTGACCCAAAAGTGTATAAAACCTAGAATCTATTGAAATAAATAGATAAAAAGATCATTTAGGGTCAGAAGATAGATCAGTTGTTGCTAGGGAATGGAGGTGAAGGTGAGGAGACAGAAAACTTTCCATGAGGATAAGACAATTTGGGGAGGAAATGTATGTGTTAACATGATCATTATTTGACTAGGAGAAGCATTTCAGAGATGTACAAATATGTCAAATGCATCAAATTGTATTCTTTAACCATGTGCAGTTTATTTTAAACAAATTATGCCTCAAAAGCCTCAATTTTTTAAAATGAAAAAAAACCCCACAAAGTTTAGGGATACCTGCTTCTCCTTAGGATTCAGAAAACTGCAAAAGAACATCACTCGCACTTTAACATGAAAAAAGCTGAATAATCTACAAAAGCACAATGTTTCTTGAATCCGTCATAAAGCTGTGGTAACTAGGCAACCTAGCGAGCCATTTTTTGGGCGTGACTAGTCCTTCCAAGGAGATATGAGACACATGAATTGTTCATATTTGCCAGAGCCTAGAAGAAAGAGGTGGGCACCTGCAAGCCTGAAAGAAGAAATTGTATAGATTTTAAAAAATTCTTTTCTTTCCTGGGGGGGGGTGCGCAAGTGAGCGGGGGCGGGGGCAGAGAGAGACAGGGAGAGAGAGAGAGAAGCAGGGCTCGTCTGAGGTGGGGCTCCTGCTCACCTGAAGTGGGACTCGAGCTCATCTGAAGCAGGGCTGGAATTCACAAACTGTGAGATCTTGACCTGAGTCATAGTCAGATGCTTAACTGACTGACCTACCCAGGCGCCCCTTTAATGAATTCTTAAAGGCCAAATGTTGACTAGCATGTCACTAGGGTGTAGCTGGGGGCCCCAGACATAAAGGAAGTTTGTAGTTTCTCATAAGTTATTTTCTGTAAGTTTTATTTTTGAAATTGTGCATGTAAAATATCATTGAATTAATGGATCTGTTGAAGAAATTAGCTGCTGGAAACCATGCAAAATGTTTTGAATTGCTCTTCAAATACAGCAAGCATTTTATATCCTCCTGCTATAAATTAAAAATGAATAAAATTTCACCATGGAATCAAATCTTTCATATGAGAAAAAGACTGGTTAAAAAATAAGGGACTGAAGACCCTCCTGGATGGTATGGTTATGCAGGAATCAGGAGATAATCAACGGAAGCAAGAAGATAGGCACAAAACCTCACCCTCATTCCCAAACCCTCCCCTCTTATGAATCAAAAATCTTAAGCCACTAGGAAAGGGTCACTAATCCCTTTGACCACAAGGGCATAGACAAAGATCCTTAGTTTCTTTGGGATAAATAGAACCAAAATGTGTCTGCCTTTGAGGAAGGCATAGAAGTCTCTTTTCCAGAGCTAGAGGAAGGGTAGAATCAAAACCACCTACCTCTAGGAAGGGGCCAAAAAACAGTTCTGGGCTCAGGCTCTTATACTGATACAAAGGTGAGGTGCTTTGTGTTTTTTTAAACCACTGAGGAAGGATTCATATACTTTCCACTCAAGACTAACTATAAATACAATACAAGAGGAATTGTGCTGGTAAATGTTTAACTACCAGTTCTCCAGGTTAAAAAGATCAGGTTTGCAGTATGGGCCAATTTCCTGGATGTGAACATTTTCACCATCACCTATTTCAAACTATCACATGATAGCACTGAACATGGAGCTGGAAAGAGATGTGCACAAATGGCTCTCATGAGTTCTAGCATGAGATAGTTCTAGCATATCACTAAATACAAAGACGAATTTAGGAGACCTCCTTCCACCCTCCCACTATGCTTCAGGCGTGCAGAGATAACACAGCTGATTCAGCTAATTCAGATGCAGGAGTGCTGAGAAAAACTCCATAATGCTTAAGCCCTAAATCGAAATATAAAATAAGAGCAACTTACTACAAAAATTTGAAGACTTAGACGCTCTGAAGGTAACAATAGCAACAACACAACTCAAACCCAGATCAAGTCCTAACTATAATTAGCTCAACCCTTCACACTAACAGCCTGAAAAAATGTGGTAACAATTTCCAGGCATAAACTTATTACCCCAGAATCTACTGTTCTCATACACATAATACTAACATTCAATCAAAAATTATAATACATACAAGTAAATAAGGAGAATCAATGCATTATCAAGAGCAAAGCAATCAATAGACCAGATGCTAGAACTACTGAACAGGAATTTTAAAACAACTGTGATTAAAATATTAATAAATCTGCTAGAAAAGGTGGACAACATACATAAACAGATGGGAGGTTGCAGCAGGGAGAGAGAAACTGTACAAAAGTCAAGAGGAGATGCTAGAAATAACACCTGATATCAGAGATAAAGAATTTCTTTAGGAGGCTTATCAACAGAGTAGACACTGTTGAGGAAAGACTCAGTGGTCTTGAAAATAGAGCAAGGGAAATTATCCAAATTGAAACACAAAGAAAGACTGAAAAAAACAAACAAAAAAAAAAACCAAAAACAAACAGCTCAGAATATCCAAGAGCTGTGGAGCAATATTAAGAAAGAGACCTAACATTGATAGCGTTGCAATGCCAAAGAGAAAAGATAGAAAGAACATATTAGAAGTGATTGGGGCACTTGGGTGGCTCAGTCGGTTAAGCATCCAAATTTGGCTCAGGCCATGATCTTGCAGTTCACGGGTTTAAGCTCTGTTTTGTGCTCTGTGTTGATGGTTCAGAGTCTGGAGCCAGCTTCAGATTCTGTGTCTCCCTCTCTCTCCTGCCCCTCCTCTGCTAGCACTCTATGTGTTTCTCTCTCTTAAAAATAAATAAACATAAAAAGTAAAATTTTAAAAATAGAGAAATAAAGAAATCTTAGAAGTGACAATATCTAACTGGTTTCCAATGATAATATAGGAGATCAAACTACAGATCTCAGAAGCTTGAAGAACCACAAGCAGGATTAAAATAAAATCACCCCCCCCCACACACACACACACAGCCTCAGATATATCATAGTCAAACTTTTAAAAACCAAAAATAGGAGAAAATCGTAAAGGCAGCCAGAAAACAGAACAGAGGGGGAAAAAGAAATACCGAATATGGAGGAAAAGAGGAAACAGAGGTATAAATTATAGCAGATTTCTTATGAGAATCATACAAACTAAAAAATGTGGTGATTATCTTTAAAGTACTGAAAATAAACTATCATCCCTGAAGTCTATACACACGAGAATATCTTTTTAAATAAGAACAAAATACTTTTTTATATAAGCAAAAGCTGAGATAATTCATTTCCAGCAAATATTCACTGCACAAGCTGTTAAAGAAATGTATTCAGGAGAAAGAAATACAGTATTACTTACAAACTTGAATTTTCACAAAGAAATAAATGGCACTGGAAATGGTAAAATGAAAGTAATTATTAAAATTAGTTTTCTTTATTTTTATTTTCTTTAAAAGATAATTGACTGGCTTAAGCAAAAATTGTAACAATGTATTGTGAGATTTATATGTAAAAGAAACGGACAACAGCATGAAAACGATAGCACAAAGTATGGAAGGGAGGAATTGAAAATACACTGCTGTAGGGG
>JAESUZ010003289.1:0-127419 GCA_017311185.1 Proteles cristata cristata | reverse complement strand
TTTGTTTTTCTTTTATTTTCATAAACTGCCTCCATTAATGCCTGACTGCTAGCACCATCCAGCAAACATATTTTACTACCAACTTCCAACAGATGCTTCAGTTGGTCCTTAATGAATAAAGGGAGATCAAATGAGAAATGAACTTACATTGTTCAAAGGGAAGAAGAATATCTCTTGAACAAGAGGAAGACAGAGACAAAGATTCATTGATTTTACCAAACTTTCTTTAGTAAGGTCCTTCTTCTTCTCCTTCTCTCTCCCCTCCCCCTCCCCTCCCCCTCCTCCTCCCCCCTCCTTCTTCTTCTCTTTTCAGTAAGGTTCTTCTAAGCCAGACTAAGCCCTGTCCCTGGGTGGGTCCTTTAAAAACCCAGTTTTAGCAAGAATCCTGGCAAGTACTTTTAGTCAGAATCCCACATTTCTGTTACCTAATTATCTTTGATATCTGCTCAAATTACTCATTTTCTATCAGACCCCAGGTGAGACCCCAGGTGAAGTCTAAGCATCTGGGTTTCCTTCTGCAAGAATCCTGTAAGTCAGTTTAGCTAGAGTCCCCTACCCTTTTTTTTTTAAATATATAGTTTCCCCATATTTGTTTCTTTTTTAAAAAATTATTTGCTTAAATCCAAGGTAGTAACATACAGTATAGTATTAGTTTCAGGAGTACAACCAGTGACTCATCACATACATATAACTTGCAGTGCTCATCCCTCCTTAATGCTTATTACACATAGAGCCAATCACCCCACCCACCTTTCCTCCAGAAAGCCTCCTTGTTCTCTGTAGTTAAAAGTCTGTAAAGGTTTGTCTCCCTCTCCAGTTTTAATCTTATTTTTCCTTCCTTTCCCCTATCTGTTAGGTTTCTTAAACCTAATCTGTTAGGTTTCTTAAATTTCACATGTGAGTGAAGTAATATGCTATTTGTCTTTCTCTAACTGGCTTATTTCACTTAGCATAATGCAGGGGACCAGCCTCTGCAAGCCAGGGTTGGCCCGAAGACTGATGGTTGGCGGTGGTGAAAGAAGACACGGAGCCAGCCTCTTCAGGTGGACTGCTCAAATTTATTTTTCAGCTTAGGGTTTTTATATAGCAAATTCAAACAATCGCGCTTAAACAATTTACATTTTTTGAGTAGAGTCATAGGACTTAACATTTCTAAGTTTTCTTGGCAACAGTGATTTCACAGTACATAATTTCCACTTCAACCAATAAAATTTAACCAGGTAGTCATAACAAGTTTTACATATTCTTTACTACATATGACAGGGTATCCAAGGATAAGTGAAGAATATTGCCAGAATACATGAGATCACAATGCCCTTTAATTGTTTAAATTCAGTGGGCATGCAAAAACAGGATATACTTGTACCCGCGGTTGTAGGTAACAGACTCTCACAACCCCTTACTAAGAAAGAACAATGTCAACATTTATCATAGATGAGGTATGGTTTTATGTAGATCAACTAGAATTTGGTCTCTGCATTTACCAATCTCATTCTTTGACCAGAACAATCCATAAGTTGCCTTACAGGCTTGAGGTCAGCAGGCAAATATTTCTCTAACACTTTTTCGAGAAAGCCGTCCAAAACTAGTAAGTCTTGTTTTTGTCTCTGCTTATGTCATAATATGTATTCTTACTGGCAATTAGACTCATACAAGGAAAATGAATTGTAGGTCTCTTATAGACCCAATGCGTACCGGACTGTCTCCAATTTTGCTAATTGCTACAATATTCATTAGACAACATCTGATTGAGGGGGTGGACATGATATTTAGGTACATTCCATTCTGGAGAAAGGGGGGAACTTTGGGCGATTCTGGTTTCATATTAACCCTAGAATAGACTAACAGCAGAAGTGAGAGTAAAAGGTACAGACAAAGTAGAGAAGAAGAATTCTTCCAGGGGTTCTTCTGACTGCATTGCAGCCTCTTCCCTGGGCCTTGCCATCAGGTGATCTGTGCAGTGATTTCACACAGGTGTTTCCCTGGGCCTTGCCATCAGGGATGACCTGTGCAGTTTTGGTCTCCGGCAGATAATACACTCTAGTTCCATTCAAGTTGTTGCAAATGGCAAGATTTCATTCTTTTTGATCATCAAGTAGTATTCTGTTGTGGATATACACAAGGTATATACCACATCTTCTTTATCTATTCATCAGTCAATGAACATTTGGGCTCTGTCCATAATTTGGCTATTGTTGATAGTGCTGCTATAAACATTGCGGTGCATGTGCCACTTTGAATCACCATTTTCATATCCTTTGGATAAATACGTAGTAGTGCTATTGCTGGGTCACAGAGTAATTCTACTTTTAATTTTTTGAGGAACCTCCATACTGTTTTCCAGAGTGGCCTCACCAGTTTGCATTCCTACCAACTGTGCAAAACTGTGTTTCTGTTTCAGAAAAAAAAGTTTCTGACTTTAGGAATTATAAGATATTCTGCTGCCTTAAATTTGGTTGATAAATTCTGTTGCTTTGATTCATTTCAGCTGGAAATGAGATGTTCTATGTAAATTTTTATTTCTGAAATGATGTTTTAAGATTAATTCAACTATTTTCCCTGGGACCGAAAAACAGGATGCAAAGAGATTAAGTTTATTGTTGTTATTTTTTTTCTTGCAACCAAAAATAGTCTTTAAGCCAATAAAAGACAGTGGAGATGGTAATGATATTGAGGAAGGTCTTGGTGAGAGAGTTCTGTGATTAATTTAACCATAACACAGATGGTAGATTACAGATGAGTGGCAGAAGGACATGTAGTTACAGAGAAATTCAATGGCATTTATTTAATTTATTTTTTAAATTAAATTAAATTAAATTAATTTTTTTTACAAATAGTTTATTGTCAAATTGGTTACCATATAACACCTAGTGCTCATCCCCACAAGTGCCCTCCACCATGCCCATCTCCCCCATCGCCTCCCACACACCCATGAGTCCTCAGTTTGTTCTCAGCATTCGAGAGTCTCTCATGGTTTGCCTCTCTCCCTCTCCCCCACCATTTTCCCCCTTCTTCTCCCCCATGGTCCTCCGTTAGGTTCCTCCTAATCCTCCTATAGGTGCAAGCATATATTTGTCCTTCTCTGCCTGACTTATTTCGCTCAGCATAATACCCTCAAGGTCCATCCATGTTACTACACATGGCCAGATTTCATTGTTTCTCATTGCCTTGTAGTATTCCATGGTATAGATAAACCACATCTTCTTGATCCATTCGTCTGTTGATGGACACTTAGGCTCTTTCCATGTTTTGGCTATTGTTGAGAGTGCTGCTATGAACATTGGTGTGTGCTCCTATGTGCTCCTATGCATCAGCATTCCCATATCCCTTGGGTAAATTCTTAGCAGTGCTATCGCTGGGTCATAGGGGAGTTCTATTGTTCATTTTTTGCGGAACTTCCACACTGTTTTCCAGGGGGGCTGCACCAGTTTACCCTCCCACCAAGAATGTAGGAGGGTGCGTATTTCTCCACATCCTCGCCAGCATCTAGAGTCTCCTGATTTGCTCATTTTAGCCACTCTGACTGGCGTGAGGTGGTATCTCAGTGTGGTTTTGATTTGTATTTCCCTGATGAGGAGGGATGTTGAGCATCATTTCATGTGTCTGTTGGCCACCTGGATGTCCTCTTTGGAGAAGTGTCTGTTCATATCTTCTGCCCATTTCTTTACTGGGTTGTTTGTTTTTCAGGTGTGGAGTTTGGTGAGTTCCTTATAGATTTTGGATATTAACCCTTTTTCTGATATGTCATTTGCAACTATCTTTTTCCATTCTGTTGGTTGCCTATTAGTTTTATGGATTGTTTCCTTTGCAGTGCAGAAGCTTTTAATCTTGATGAGGTCCCAATCGTTTATTTTTGCTCTTGATTCCCTTGCTTTTGGGGATGTGTCAAGTAAGAAGTTGCTGCGGTGGAGGTCAAGGAGGTTGTTTCCTGCTTTCTCCTCTAAGAGAAATTCAATGGCATTTAGCCAGTATCCAAAGTCTGTGTAGAAGATGACAGTGATCCAATTAAGAAAGTATGTAGAGAATGTTAGATTCATGTGAAAGTTTATAATGTCTCTGATATATGGATTGATGCCAGTGGAATTTGACCCAGCAGAAATCAAGATTCAAGGAAACTGGTGCTTTAGGAAGATGGAAGTACAAAGGTAAAAGCCCCAGACAATCAGTCACTCTCATTTCCAATGACTTTCAAATGATTTCTAAATTTTCTAAAAACAGGAATACTACATTACCAGAAGGGCGATAGAAACTGCATACACTAGGTTATTAGACTCTATTTAGTGGATGCACTCTTTTCAGTCTATTCTTGAAGTTTATTTTATTTTTAAAATTCATTTGTGTGTGTGTAGGTGAGAGAGAGAGAGAGTGAGAGAGAGCCCAAGTTGGGGAGTGGCAGACAGAAAGGGAAACAGAATTCCAAGCAGGCTCCACACTGTCAGCACAAGCCCAATGCAGTTCCATGAACCGTGAGATGGTGACCTGAGCCAAAATCAGAGTTGGTCACTTACCCCACTTAGCCACCCAGTCGTTCCTCAGACTATTCTTTCATCAACTTATATAAATGAAAGCAGAATATATTCAGATTTATTTCTCAAATTGTGCAAGCTTGTTACTGAAATCTGCCATTACTCAGAAATTTATTAAAATAAGATACTTCGAATAAAAACTATGAGCTGTAACTAAAACTATAGTTAGTTTTAAAATATGTTGAGCATTCAGCTTAGGAAGTTAAAAAAAACATAAAAAAACGTTTGTTTGTTTTTTTAGAAATAATGTATGGTTTGGTCATAATTAAAATTTTTTTGATACTTATTTATTTTTCAAAGAGAGAGAGAGAGAGAGCACGAGCAGAGGAGGGGCAGAAAAAGAGAGATACACAGAATCCAAAGCAGGCTCTAAGCTGTCAGCACAGAGCCTGATGTGGGGCTCAGTCCCACAAACCATGAGATCATGACCTGAACCAAAGTCAGATGCTTAACCGACAGAGCCACCCAGGCACCCTTAGTCATAATTTTAAACTCAAAGCCTACTAGAGAGTAGTAATTCAGTGTTCAATGAATATATGAATGAGACATTGTGAATGGGCATGTATAAGTGAGGATTTAATAAAGATAGAAGATGAAATTAATGAGGTATGAAAAATGATCTAAAAAACAATCTAAAGTATTTTTTCAATGGTATTAAATAAAAGTTGGGTGATTTTTTGAAGGGTTGGGCAGCCAACATTTGTCTTTGATTGTTTTATGCTATTTTTTTGTATTGCAGAAAACAAAAGTCATCTTATGAGATACGAAATTTAGTGTTAAGAACTGGAAAGGTCTGAAATTTGACCTTATTTGCAAGTTAACAAATTAGTCTACCAGTGTTTTATGGAAGTTGGTAGAGGACATGAAACTCCTAAGTCTGAGATGAAGGATTTTATCACTGAGATCAACAGCAGAAGCCAGAGGATCAGTATTTGTTTTGGTTTTGCAAGGCACAAATACCATAGGGCAATGTATGGAGCGCTGGATGATACCTGCACATACGATGGGGTGGGTTACAGGAGGAACTCTGAGTTAGGGCACCTGAACATTTTAAAATAAGCAATAATCATATCTGGCTTTTGCCCTGGAGGGAGAAACTATTTCCGCCCTCCAAGGCTATTTGCTACATAAACATCCTTGAAAACATAGTCTGTATTAAAGTCAGTCAGTCAGAAGCATAGAAACATGAGAAACCCACTGAGAATTGTCTTCTCACAGGAAGAAGAGAAGAAAGCACCATTATTGAGTGAACAGCAATAAACAAGATTGTAGGATTATAAAAGAACAGATGGAGATTTTCCAGTATTTTCTGAATGTTTTCCTGTTGGATCACCCACTTTGATGCTGATGGCAACTCAGGAAAGAAGCAGTAGTTTCTTGCAATTTTTCACTTCTGATTTCTTTCAATCTAGTGAAATTTTGTCACTTCTCCCAACCCAGATTTTCAAATTGTTTTGTAAGTTTCTAATTCCCTATATTAACTCTCTTCCTGCTTACAGTACTTAGTATGCTTTCTGTTTTTCTGAGCACACCCTATATGATAGAGCACTTGAAATAAGAATATGAATCCAGGAAACAGTTGGGAACCTGGGATTCGTCACTGGAAGGTCATGTGACTCCATCATCAGTAAAGAATGGAATGCAAGTAGTCCAAAGAAAATAATAGCAAATAGAAAATAAAGTGCCCATTGAAGGCACAAGCTAATAGTGCTGTGAGAGAAGTAAGGATAAGTAAAATCCTTTTATGGCTGCTCTTAAAAATATATTTTTTAGAGCTACTAAACACGGAACCAGAAATAAGATTTGATCTTATGAGTTGTAGATTTATGACAAAGGAATTTTAACCATGCTTTCCCTCTTATGTAAAGTTGGGGTATTGATTAGGAAGGAGTAGAACATGTAAGAATTGAGAACCTTCCAGTGGATTCCAATGAATCTGAGGAGCTTAAACTGCCCATTCCCACTGATCCTTACTTTCCATCAGAAGCTGCCCATCTTTGCCTCTTTGAGGATGTTAGCCGTACTTCACCTGATGATTCTAAATGACCTCAATAAAGCATCATCTTGTAAGGCAATGCCAGTTCTCTTAAAGATCCACCCCACTACCTTCCGTTGCTTCCAGACAGGTAATTAGAAGCTTAGCACAGGATGACAGGGATGATTACAAGGTCTGATCCAGGAGGAGGTGGCAGAGACACTGAAAAAAAAGCAGTATTTTCCAAATTTATATTCACAGAAACCAAGGAGAAATGCTAGTAAAAATGATTCTAAGCTTTCTTTGGCAGAAAAAACAAAACAATAACAGTTAAGTAAAAACCTATACATGGTTAGATTACAGAATGGGTGCCCTTGCCAGACATTCTGAAGTAATCGTGTTACTGCAAACAGCTACGAGTTACTCTAACAGTTCACTCAGTATGTTGATTTAAATTTGAACATTCCAGTGACCTAAATTAGATAAGTGTGAAGTGCCAGGACTTTCTTAGTATAAAGTAGACTAGTGAATCTAAAAGCTTAAAAACAAGCACGTTGGAGAATATTAATCATGGGAAACTCTCACACATACACCCTTATTGTTTCCCTGAGAAGAGTTAAAAATTTTTGTAATGTTTATTTATTTTTGAGAGAGAGAGAGAGAGACTGCATGGGAGGGGGAGAGAGAAAGGGAGACACAGAATCCGAAGCAGGCTCCAGGCTCCGAGGTGTCAGCACAGAGCCCAATGTGGGGCTTGAACCCAAAAGCTGTGAGATCATGACCTGAGTCAAAGTTGGAAACTTAACCTGACTGAGCCACCCAGGCACCTCCTACCACTCCCACTGCGAAGAGTTTAGAGGCTATTCCCTTTGCCAAAATTTGGAGGGATAGGTTATCACTTGTGTCTTTGGAGACTATGGTGGAACAGAGTGGCTGTACTGTGAGACTGTAGGTCTTGATAGTTGGGCAGCCTACTGAATTTTACTTGATTTTTATGACATATATTTGATCAGGATATTTGATAAAATCTCTAGGTTTAGTGATTAGAGACCTGAACTGGGTCACAGGCAGAGTTTGGTTTTACTGTGATCAAGCCATAAATGGAATTTTGGCCTCCTCTGACACCCTGTGATTATTATTCCAGTTCCCAAATGCATGGCTGAAATAGATATAATCAGCTACTGACGGAGTGTCCACATTGGCTTTCCAACCTATGGAAGAAGACTAGATAGACTGTATATTGGTATCTATCTACCTATCAGGATGAGAAAAATATATATATTTATAAATATATATAATAATAATAATATGTATATAGGGGTGATAAAAGTGGCAGCTGAGGAAGTGCTACTTTACACCAAAATAGTAAATGAAAATTAATGCCAAATCATGGGTAATTGCTGAGATTATAGGCACCATCAAATACGTGAAAAGTGCAGGGTGAAGTGTTTTTGTAATTACATTTCCATTTAACTCACCTATTTGTTTTATGCAAAAGACAAATGGATCATATAGAATATTCTTTGGTTGTCATGAGATTAATCAGGTGGTGACTCTAATTTTAGATGCTGTTTTAGGTGTAGTATCTTTATAGAATAAATCAACTCAATCCCTAGTACTCAATATGTAGCTGTTTAGCAGCATATCTTTATAATCTCAGGGTTACATGAGGTCTTTCTTTCTGTCATAATATGTTCTACAGACACCATCACACAGGATATTCAATTATCCACTGTACTGATGATGCCATGCCAAATGCCTTATTGAACCATGTGTATGAAAGAGTGCAGAAAATTCTCATTGAAATTCAGGGATCTTGGTGGATTTTCTAGGAATGGAAGGGAATATATCATGTCAAGATATTCAATTCAGAATGGAAAAAAAAAAGTTACTGTTCCTTGTTCCTCCATCATAACAAAGGGTCATAGTTCTTGGTGGAGCTCTTGATTCTACAGGCAACATGTACTATATTTCAGGGTGCTCTAATCTACTTACCAAGTATCCCTAAAGCTGTCAGGTTTGAATGGAGCCCCAAACAAGAGAAAAAGTTGTCACTGGTTTGAACTGGACACCATGTTGCTTTGCCACTTAAAATTTACAATGAGTAAATGCTTTGAGTGTTTTCTAGCAGCTTTGGCAATCTCTGTAGGTATATGATAGCATATATCCCTAGGCCTTTTTTTCTTAAGTACTACCTTTCACAGTTAGTTATTTTCCTTTAAAAAAAAATAGTCCCTGGCTTGCTTCTTGGTCCTAAGAGTGATAGAATGACTCACTATAGAATGTAAACCAACTATGCTACCTATGGTTCCTGTCTCAAACTGTCTCCTAAACGTAATAAGCATATCCAGCTTCACTTTAACATCAAATAGAAGTGATCTATCTATATCTATCTATCTATCTATCTATCTATCTATCTATCATCATCATCTCTCTATCATGTTCAAATAGGTAAACACAAGTGGTATATCTGAATCTATATAAATGTATATATATCAAGTTGAAATAGGCAAACACAAGTAAGTTGTATGAGTAGGTGACTCAGACTTCCAAAGCATGTAAGTCAGCTTTATTATCACTTTTCCTTTAATTCTAATATATGGACATAGTTTCCTATGCCTAGTTGTGTGAAACAAAGAATTTCATTGGTTTAGAGGTAAAATTTGGTATAGAGATAGTTCTGGATGATAGACTACCACCAGTTTGAAGTGAACTACAGCATATGACAACCACATTTAGTAGTGTCTCAGAAAGATAATGAGGAAAGGAACACTCCCAGTGGATAGAACTCTACAAGTGCGTTGTGTTTTTAAATTTACCTTGAAGGGACAACAGCCAGCAGCATGGGTAGATACTAGTTCATGACCAAAGACTAATGGATAAGCTGGATAATTACGGACTCGAATGGAATAAGAGAGGAGGCTTGAAGGTACAGGAATTTACACAGTGTATGTGAAAGCTCAGAACAGCATTCCAGAGAAGACCTTTAACAATATCTGGATATAAATCACTCTATGGAAGTCAATTTGCCTCTTTTAATAGTCATTCCAGGGCTTGCTCATTGGACTCATGTATAAAATTGCCAGAATAAGGATGGAATCTCAACAACACAAGATTTCTCCCCAAAAAAGCTTATCTGGCAAAGACCACAGCTGAATGGTTAACCAACAAACAGCACAGGGCAAATCCGAACCCTTGACGTAGCACCATTCCCTAGTGGGATGAGTGAACCACTCAGCTGCAGAATGATTATACCGGACCCTTGCCATCTTGGAAGGGGAGAAAATTTTCCTTTGGGATAATACATGTACTTTGACTATGGATTATATTCCCCCACCCACATGCTTCTCCAGCATTACCTCCGGTGTGTTTATTGGATACTTTATACTATATTGGTATCCCACATAACATGGCTTCTGACCAAAGAGCTCATTTTACAGAAAAATCAGTGACTCACATCCATGAGACTCACTGGCCTTTCCATGTGCCATGTCATTCAGAAGCCACTGTACTGATGAAATGGTGCAATGGTATGTTGAAGAAACAATTACCTGCTGGGAGAACAACACAACCCTTATAGGCAAATAGCATGCAAGTCTGAGGTGACATCTGATGAGATACAGCATATGTTCTAATAGCAACTGCAATAATACATGATTCCATTTCTACGGTTGCCAGAACATATGAGTCTAAGGGCATCAGAGTAGATGCCAGAGTAGTAGCCCCTTTCCCAGTTACCTCAAAGATGTCACTAAAAATTTGGTTTCCCATCCCTGTCATTTTGATCTTTGCTGAATTAATGAGCTTAGTTTTCACAAAAATGGCTCTGTTCAGCTGGAAGTTGAGACTTCCACTGAACCATTTTGAGCTTGTCACACCATTGAGCTAAAGGGCAAAGCAGGGGTTTAATGTCTGGATGATTGATCCTGATTATCAAGGAGAGATGAGGTCGTTGTTGTACATTCTGGGGCGTTCTTCCTAAAACCATGATAGTTGCTGCTAGTATTACTAATAACAATTCAGAAATGACATTTGGGGCGCTCAACCAGGTAAAGAACAATGACCAGACCAGAAATGTTGGCTAAGAGACAAGGAACAGGAACTGGACAGTGGAAGAAGGAAGTTATAAAAGTCAGCCAGAGACAGCCTCAGGGCCTGTTGCCGTGTATATTTTCAGCTTTGCTTTGTTTACATTTATAGATGATGGCAAATGCTGACTGAAACAAAAAGTTAAAGTGAAAAATCTATTATTCAGCATTCATGAAACTAAGTATGCATAGAAGAAACAAATAATTAAGCCTTGAGATGATGTTGTTATTAAAGTTTATAGCATTTACCCTTTTGAAATTATTAAAACGTAAAAGCTCACTAAGATTTTGAGGATGAGCTCTGTGTGTGTGCACGTGCACATGTCTGTATATATATTTTTTATATTTTTAAGGTTATTTGCTTATTTTGAGAGTGAAAGACAGAGAGCAAATAGGGGAGGGACAGAGAGAGAGGGAGACAAAGAAACCCAAGCAGGCTGCACACTGTCAGTGCAGAGGCCTACGTGGGGCTCAAACCTCTAAACCGTGAGATCATTACTTCAGGTGAAACCAAGAGTCGGATGCTTAACCAACTGAGCCACGCAGATGCTCCTTTGTGTCTGTATATATTAACAAATTTGCTTTTGCCCTCTCCTTATCCT
Organism: Proteles cristata cristata; assembly: GCA_017311185.1. Lineage (NCBI taxonomy): Eukaryota > Metazoa > Chordata > Mammalia > Carnivora > Hyaenidae > Proteles > Proteles cristata. The sequence goes on along the minus strand of JAESUZ010003289.1, from coordinate 116,228 downwards.
ACTATTTTATATTGTGTGTTTTGCTGTTGGTTTAATCTAGCTATAAATTCATTTAGTGATAAACTGTCAAAGAGGGATTATACAGTAGGCATGCATATTTTTTTAGTTTCTCATGTATACATTTTTTGTATAACTTAATGTTTTGTCTCCTTTTCTCTTTCCTTTCCAGAAGAATATAAAGTTATTGATATATTTTCACGACTGTCCCTGGAAGTCCTCCTTCATTATTTCTTGAAATCTACAGGAACAAAGATGAACATTGGCTACAGTGGAGGAAATGTTCCTCTAACTTGAGGGAGCTCTAATCTGTTTTCCTGCTGCCTCCTGCATTCTTTCCCTTAAATGTTTTTCCAGGGTGTAACAGAGCCCCAGAACCCTTGGTGATCTTGCCAGGAACAAATTGTGAAGTCGTTACTAAACCCATTACCTACTAAGATGTTGTTGTTCATTTTAATTGGACAAGATATACATCCTTGGCCAAAAAATGCACTTCCTTAGATAATAAGAGACTCTCGACATAATTCTTAGAGGTCTCAGCTATAATTACAGCCTCCTTTGGCAATAGGGTGGATCCTGGATTGAGGTTTTGAAATCTTCTTAAAAAAAGTATTAATTACATTAGGAAGGGAAGAGGCTGCTTACATGCATGCACACGCACGTGGACACACACACACACAATTTTTTTTTCCAACAGTTGAGTCATGGCCTTCCTGTGTTCAGACCTGTAGAAGGCTTAATCTGCTTTGGATTTCAGGGAAGTCACAGGGCTAGATAAACCAGCCCAGTGTTTGGGGTGAGCTTCTTTGAGAAAAGTTGCTGGATTGCTATGTTTGAGAACAAGCTTGTGAAAGGCACTGCAGACATCAGCCACAGCTGCAAACCAGAGCGCACTCTGTATCTCTGTGAGATAGTTTGTTCCCCAGCCTTCCCAGGGTTGGGGTGCACACACGAGCAGTGCAGATAAGACGAGAAAGAGGCGTTTGTATCTTTACAATGTTTGCCTTTATGCACATGAGAGAGTGAAAAGGAGGCATGGAAACACGTTTGAAACTCTGCTCTGTGACTAATAACTTGGCCTTATCATCAAAGTCATAAACTGTAGGAACTGCCCTCATTTAGGTTGACAGCTCAGCAATCATCACCGGACCACAATACACTGAAGAATGGGGTTCTGAGCCTCTCACGCCTGTGACCTTGGAGGACAAAAGCCAGACCTACTGAACAACACTGTTGATCTGAGGTTTAAACTGAGGCCTACTATGAAGATGGTGAGAGGAGGGGAAGCTCTAGCTACTGCGTCTGTGCTCCAGAGACCAGATAGCGACTCTCTCTCCTTTTGCACCTGCACCTGTTCCAAGTGGCAACAGGGATCATCTCTAAATTCTATTATCATTTGTCTAGGAGTTTTGGGACATTAGTGTTTTTCTATGTTTAGTTTTACTTTACATTTTGTAAGATTGATGTTTATTTATTTTGAGAAAGAGAGAGAGAGCAACGGAGGGACAGAGAAAGAGGGAAACAGAATCCCAAGCAGGCTCTGCACGGAGCCCAATGTGAGACATGAACCCACCAGCTGTGAGATCATGACCTGAGCCCAAATCTAGAGTCAGATTCTTTTTTTTTTTTTTATGTTTTATTTATTTCTAGGAGAGAGAGAGAGACAGCGTGAGCAGGGGAGGGTCAGAGAGAGAGGGAGTGACAGACTGAAACAGGCTCCAGGCTCTGAGCTGGCAGTCAGCACAAAGCCCGACGCGGGGCTCGGACCCACGAACCGCGAGATCATGACCTAAGCGAAAGTCGGACGCTCAACCGACCAAGCCACCCAGGCGCCCCTAGAGTCAGATTCTTAACTGACTGAGCCACCCCGGTGCTCCTTTCTATTTTTATTTTTTAACGTATTTGCTATTTGATTTCTTTTCTAATCTAATGTTAAACAGCATCTATAATATCGTGCTTCAAATGTGAACACTTTTATCAAGAAAACACTAACAGAATCTCACAAATAGCTATGGCTCTTTGTTACACATCAAAAAATATAAAACACCAAAATCTTTATATTCATTGTATAATGTGTAGAATCTTATTATTTTGGTATGCTATGTGCACTTCAGAGCACCTGGTAGAGAACCTGGTAAATCATGATGAAGTAAAGTAAATTTCAGAAAAAATCTGATACGATTTTCAGGTGAATATGTTTCAGTCATTTTGTGACTATGTGTTTTTCCCCCAAATCATATTTTATTTTCCTCTTTCACTTTGATGAAGAATTACCAGCAGGAGATATCTATGGTTACTGTTACAACATGAAAACATTTCTAAATTTTGTCTTGAATCTCTTCAAAGGGCAAAGAAATATCCTATTTAAAGTATTTTGCAGGCAAAGTTTCCTAGTTTTTAAAAAAATTTTTTTAAGTTTATTTATTCATTTTGAGAGAGACAGAGAGAATGAGCAGGAGAGGGGTAGAGAGAGACGGGGAGAGAGAATCCCAAGCAGCGTGGAGCCCAGTGCAGGGTTTGAACTCATGAAAAGTGAGATCATGACCTGAGCCAAAACTAAGTCAGATGCTTTACCAACTGAGCCACCCAGGTGCCCCTAAAGTTGCCTAGTTTTAAGTTAAAAAATTAATCATTTCAAGAGCAATGATCATATGGAACACATTATTAAGAGTTTTCACTGAGAAAACAAAGGAGAATTCTGTTTTTCTGAATTAGCCAAAGAAGGAATAGGCAAATGGAGAGTTTAGAAAAGGAAGACACCATTAGCTTTGTGGTTGTAGGGCTCCGGATATACTTCCACTTCTCCAGTGTTGGCAGTAAAACTCTTGTAACTCAGCGGTAGATGGTGGCTGTATTATTACCACTTCATTTTCATGGAGGTAGCAGCATGGTAGAATTTGGGAGATGACTGGACATTTTCAATAGATGTTGGTAATTAAAAGGGCAGTTAAAAAATGAATAGGGGCACCTAGGTGGTTAAGTTGGTTAGGTCTCTCACTTCACCTCAGGTCATGATCTCACGGTTCATAAGTTCCAGCCCTGCATTGGGCTCTGCACTGACAGTGCAGAGCCTGCTTCAGGTCTTCTGTCTCCCTCCCTCTGCCCCTCTCCCCACTCAAAATAAATAAACTAAAAAAAATTAATAGACTTTTTTGGAGCACTCTTAGATTTACAAAACATTAAGCAAAAAGTAGAGGGGTGCCTTGGTGGCTTAGTCGGTTAAGCGTCCGACTTTCGCTTAGGTCATGATCTTGTGGTTCGTGGGTTCGAGCCCCGCATCGGGCTCTGTGCTGACAGCTAGTTAAAGAGCCTGGAGCCTGTTTCGGTCTGTGACTCCCTCTCTCTCTGACCCTCCCCTGCTCACGCTGTCTCTTTCTCTCTCTCCTAGAAATAAATAAAACATTTTTTTTTAAAAAGCAAAAAGTAGAGAGATCCTCTATGCCCCATTCAAACCCCCTCCATGCACATTACCAGTTTCCCCTATTTTTAACATCTTGCTTTAGTGTGGGACATTTGCTAAAATTGGTGAGACAATGTTGATATATTATTACTAACTAAAGTCCATAGTTTACATTAGTGTTAACTATTTTTGCTGTGTATCTTATGGAGTTTGACAAATGTATAATGGTATGTATCTACTATTACACTGTCGTACAGAATGAGAGCTTCCATGTCCTATTGTGTTTTCATGTACTATTTTAAAAAGAATTTAGTGAGCAAATGGTAGGTTAAAATAGCTTTCACTCTGTGCTCATGATTCTCCAATTGCTGTTCAAGATCATTCACTATGCCCTTGGTGGTAAACTGTACAGAATACCTTCCATTCTGAATTTGGGTTGGGTTTGGTCAGTGGAAGTTGCCAGCAGATGATCAAAGGAGGGGAGGAAAGGGGAATCAAGTGTTTATTCCCTGCTTCTTCCCTGTTAAGTTTAAGTTTGCAGTGGCTCTATCCATGTTCCTTTACCAAAGGCTACAACTGGGGCTCCTCTTCTCCATAGGTAGCGTTCTCCCCTCATTCTAGAAACAGATCCTTCCCATATGCCCCTGGGCTAAAGGCAGTAACTCCTTCCTACTTTAATTAGTTCTTGGGGGGAGGCTACTGGCTGTCGCAGTTGGTTAAGCATTAGACTCTTGATCTTCCCTCAGGTCATGATCTCATAATTCATGAGTTCAAGCCCCACATCAGGCTCTGTGCTGATGGTGCCAAGCATAACTGGGATTCCATCTCTCCTTCTCTCTGCCATTCCCCCACTTGTGTGTGCTTGCTCTCTCTCAAAGTAAATGAATAAACTTAAAAAATTAAAAAAATAGTTCTTGGGTGCTTTCCTGTCCTCGTTGGTTTCTTCTTCTTTTTTTAATGCTTATTTATTTATTTTGAGAAAGAGAGTGGCAAAAGGGCAGAGAGAAAGAGAGAGAATCCCAAGCAGGCTCCATGGTGTCAGCACAGAGCCCCATGCGGCTCTTGACCCCACAAACCATTAGATTGTGATCTAAGCCAAAATTAAGAATGGGAAGCTTAATGGACTGAGCCAACTAGGCGCCCCACCTTGTTGGTTTCTGTTTGCAGCACACACCTTTGTAATGTAAATTCTCTTCAATTGTCCCTTGATTGTGCATCTATATCCTGCCTGAAGCACAGACATTTTATTCCATTGACTTCTGACAACATTCTTAAGCATTCTAGTCTGTAGCTGTACCCTCATTTTATATCGTGTTTAAGAAACTGAGGCCTAGAAGAGTCAAAGCCCAAGGCCACAGTGTTGAGCAAGGGCTAACATTTAAGGGTGCTGACTCCCTGTATAGTTGTCTCCTGTGCACAGGAAAATTTGGAAAAATGCTTAGCTATTTTAATAATAATAATACAGTCTATAATAATATATTATTATTGTAGTGTGTTTATCAGTATCTGTAACATATCATTAATATTAATATATTATTATTGCAGTATGTTTATCATTATCTAAGTAATATTGTAAAAACTCCCTTGGGCCAAAAGGTGAGGGGCTTGCAAATGAGGATACCAATCATTGTTTGATCTCAAACTTTATTCAGGTAAAAGGTCAGGGGTTGAGCAACCTAGCTCCTCCTGGCTGCAACAAGCCCCTGAGCTGTAAATCTTTACTGAACATTGTGATTAGAACGGTCAAACATGTTCTTCAAGCAACTGTTAAGCAACCCCCACTTCTAACCACAAAATTCTCACTTATGTACACTGGCTTCGCCCCTCTCCCTATATAAACCCTGAGCTATGGCTCGGCGGGTCGCTCTTCCAAGGACTCTTTGGGTGCTCGGGAGGGGCCATCCGGCCAGACTAAAATAAACCTGAATAACCAACTTCTTTTGTGTTTGTAAGCTTTGTCCTTGGTGATTCTCCTTTGGAAAAGGTGGTCTAACAATATATTATTATTAATATTAATATATTATTATTATTTCAGTATGTTTATCATTATCTAAAAAGAAAAATCAATAAGAGAAATAAGTCTATCTTTTGTGGTTCATCTATACCATGGAATACTACATGGCAATGAGAAACAATGAAATCTGGCCATGTGCAGCAACATGGATGGAACTTGAGGGTGTTATGCTGAGTGAAATAAGTCAGGCAGAGAAGGACAAATATCATATGTTTGCACCTATAAGAGGATTAGGAGGAACTTGACGGAGGAACAAGGGGAAGAATAAGGGGGGAAATGGTGGGGGAAAGGGAGAGAGGCGAACCATGAGAGACTCTTGAATGCGGACAAAAACTAAGAACTGATGGATGTGGGGGGGAAGGGGGGATGGGCATGGAGGAGGGCCCTCGTGGGGATGAGCACTGGGTGTTATGTGGAAACTAATTTGACAATAAACTATTTGAAAAAAAATAAAATAAAATAAATCTCTCTATCTTTGGAACTACTGACTTGTAAGTAAACTGACTCACTTAAAAATCTGATGTGGATATTGTTTAGATCTTTTATGTTAATTTTCATTTTCTGGAAGATTTGGATGTTAAGGAGTAGAAAATGTATTAGCATATGCTTATGTATGCATGAAAGAACATATTTTACATGTAAAATGACTTGATTGTAAATCTTTATTCCATAACTCATTTAATAGCTGGGATGGGCTCTATTATGTCTATATTTAGCATTTACTAGATATCCACATAGTTTGCATTGAAAGAAAAAAATTAATTTGTATAAATGTTTTGCCAAATGTCAGAAAATTCCATATAATTTAGAATTAGCAGGTGTTATTTTCAAAGAATTTGGCAGATTAATAAAATAATGACCAAATAATAGAGGCTTCAGATTTCAACAAAGCATTCACTGACAATGCCCCTCATTGCAATCTACTGCCGAGGTGGAGAAATGTGGCTCAGATAAGACCCAGTGAGGGTTCTGCAGTGAAATGTGAGGACTCAGGAGATGGCTCACTGTCACAAAAACAGTCATCTAACACCTTGACTGCAATGATTCTCAAATTTGGCTTTATGATAGAATCATCTGGTTAGTTAAAAAAAAATACTAATATGTGGCTCTACCCTGACTTAATTGATGTAGGATGTAGCCTATGTAGTGCAATCCTTAAACAATTTTTTAGTGGTTCTACAGTGTCTACCAACACTGAATGGGAGACACTATGATGCATGCAAGTTACACAACCTGCATTTTATTATCTGAGGATAAATACTTGGTAGTGAGTAGCCTATAGGGAGATTTCAGATCTAGGTTTTATGTTGGGTGTTTAGATTTTACGCTAAGGCCAATAGAGGGTTGCTTGAATTTTATGTGATACGAATTTTAAAGAGATTGCTGTGCTGTGGTGGAGAATGGTATGGAAATGGGTCTGATGTCATGCAAGGAGGTGACTGATTAGAGTATTTCAGGTCAGGTGTGTTGGCGGCCTTTAAAGGGTGATGGTAGTAGAGATGGAGAGAAGCAAATAGATTCCCAAGATATCTAGAAAGATTTGGTGGCAATACATATGAAGGTGAAAGAATGGAAGGAGTCAGGAATGACAAGCATTCTTCCCAGAATATCAAACTTCTCTTACTGTAACTTAGCATTTCCCGTAAAGATCCGGGAAATTCTTGGGGCGCCTGGGTGGCTTAGTTGGTTAAGCGTACGACTTTCGCTTAGGTCATGATCTCGCGGTTCGTGGGTTCGAGCCCCGCGTCGGGCTCTGTGCTGACTGCCAGCTCAGAGCCTGGAGCCTGTTTCAGTCTGTGACTCCCTCTCTCTCTGACCCTCCCCTGCTCACGCTGTCTCTCTCTCTCCTAGAAATAAATAAAACATTAAAAAAAATTTTAAAAAAAGATCCGGGAAATTCTTCATTTCTGTGGCATCATTAGTCAAAAATGAGAGAATGCTGGTCATCACAGTTCAATTGCCCTTTGAAACTCTGTTGGTTAGAAAGAAAACTTTTGAGTTATCATTGTTACAACTGACTCTTCTACATCATGTCAGAATGAGTGGGAAATTTCTAACTTGCAGAAAAAAATTTATTGCAGGTGGACAAAGGAGTCTGCATTTAAAACCAATCTCAATTAAATTATATGAGTAAATGAAAAACATGCTTTGTTAAATTTTAAAATAAAACTAATGTGTCTTTCAATTTGCCTTCAAAATTTCAGATTTATCTCTCTTTCAGGAATACAGTGGTGAGAAAACACAACACTTCAAAACTCCTCTAAGAACTACTTTGTAAAAATGGCAAGTTTAAGAGCAGAGTGGTTGACAAGGCTCTGGAAATCCTAAAGGAACAATTTCCAAATATATCATGAGAGTGAGAAATGAATCACAGAGATGGATGTAGTCATAGTTTTCGACTGCAATTCAGCTCCATCAGTAGATTTTTTATAAGCATTCTGAAAGAAAAAATAATATATTTATGGTTAGAAAATGAAAATTGTACATTTCTTTTTTTTTGGTTCAGTATGTGGTGAAAGTGGTGTGGATGCCTCCTGCTGCTTAAAATCATTGGCTCACTGGGCTGCATCATTCATTATAACAGGCATCTGCATCCATGAGACTAATTTGTATATGAGTATATAATCCATATAAGGTAGGTTACAGCCTATGTGTAGATAATAATCTCCCTGCTATTTATAGTTACATTTGGTTTCAACTCAACTGGATGAGTATGACTTTTGTCATCCTTACAGAGGCATGTTAAACTCATGTCCCCACTATTGGGTCCTTTTATTTATATCATGTATCATTTCTGATGCCCAAAAGATAATCAGTCAATGGCTTCCCATAAACATATCGTGGGAGATAAGAGTCAGACTATTGACTCGTAGACATTAGGTGCGTTTATTTCATGATGCTATCACTATCCTAGGGTATGGAGTATCAATTTTTGAAAAGGTGTTATCTCTGTAGCTTGTGTGTGTATGTGTGGTGTCTGTGTGTGTGTGTGTGTGATGTGAATTCTGCTGAAAAATTCTTCAAAACTACAAAGAGCTTGTTTCTTAGGCAGTAAAAATGTACTAATCAACTAGAGCTACTTTAATGTAATGTGTAAGACGCATAAGGGTTTCCTTTATTGAAATCCATTGTGTTTCTAGAAACCAGATCTTAAAGCAAATTGTTAAAATATGAACTAATAAACTGCTTCTGCATTGATTAATAGTGGGAAATTTCAACTTGTGAGAAATGTACATGTCATAGAATTATATTATGCAAACTTGGTGTATTTACTGTTTATGCTGAGTCTGACAATTGTGCCCATATATTTTTGTCTTTTTTCCTTCAAGAAAGCATCATGTACGGTAATTATGAACTCTTCATCTATATGAAATTTCAATTGATAATTAGTTTGAGTTATGACTTTGTATCGTAACACTAAAACACAGCAGAAGTGAGCTATGGATTAAATGTTGAGAGAACTGAGTAACATAATATAAAGTGACTAGTGTAGACATTGCTAGTTTGTTCATAGCTATAGCTGGATTAGTCAAATCACATATAGCATCTATGTACTATGGGAAAGGCTCAGGAAAAAAAAGTTCTTATAATGAAAGGAATGCCAGACCCTCTGAAAAAACTTTAGCAAGTGGTTGAAGAGTTACAGTCATGCCTCACTGGCTCTGTGGGTGTCACTCACTACAATGAAACACATATATGGTAAAGAAGAGAAAAAGAATACAGCAGTTGGATCTTCTGAACAAAAAGGAAGAGAAAAACAGGAACTGAAGGCATCCATTGACATTGAAGGATAGTGTGGTGAACATTCTGCAGATATTCTTCTTCATTCTGTCTTTTCAGATGCACCTGAACTTAATCTCCTGGAGAATGATATTTTGGAAATGTCAGCCACTTTTTAAAGGAAAATCTATTGTTTCACATTCTGCCTTTCTTTTTCCTGCAAATTATATACACAGACAGTCAGGAAAAGATATGTTTGGTAGGTGCTATGAATTGGGGGAGGTTATGCTCACTAAATAAACGTTTATCGCAAATATTTTGAATTACTTCTGCTGAAAAAAATAGGAAAACATTCATAAAAACAATCTTCAATTTTTTAAAAAAGTCAAAGATCATTTCAGTTGTATGTTATTGATATGAAATAAATGTACATTTAAACAGTTTCCATATGAAAAATGTTAAGTAATTATACAGAAGAAACCAATAGGTCTACTGGTAGATAAGTACTTTGTCTTTGATTCCATGCATTTTTTCTTCTTACATATTTGAGATTGCTCACTTCATAAATGTTGTCACTTTGAATGTCAGTAGGAGTGATAAGATGATATTTCTGTCATTATTTGTTTCAGGGGTTTTTTTCTTTCTTTTTTTTTTTTTTAGATGGCAAAAGGTACTATTTTGCATGCAGTATAATATGTATTTATTTTAAATGTGACAGGTATCAACATGAATTTGAAGGTCATATTTATTGAATCATAATATTTTAGAGCTAGAAAGAAACGTATAGCTCAATTAATTAAACTCTTGTACTCCACTGATGAGAAACTTGAAGAATAAAAACTTGACTTTCCCAAAGACCAACAGCTGATTTCCTTTCTTCACTAATCTGAGTGAAGATTAGTTTTCTGGTTTTTAACATAATCATAAGCTCCAACACTGTGTAGTGGTATGTCATTTGTTCAACTTTAAACCTCTTTTTATTCATAGATCTATTTTTAGGAATCTACTTCTGGTTATGATTTCCCTATTTGCAATGACGATGATGATTGTAAAAATAATGAGAAGGCAATAAAGACCGGTGATACAATAATCAGTTTTACCGATGTCAGTGGATTTAGAATTTCATAACCACCAAAAGATTCAGTGACACAATCTTCCTGCACATGTCAGTACAGACCCACAGTTTCCTCAAATCTTCCCATCCTTGCCACCAACTCTGTTACTGCTCAGAGTGCAGTCCTCTCTGTTAAACTGAGAGCTGGAAGGCAGAATCTCAGGTACATTCCAGTTCTACAGACCCACAGTCTGAATTTTAGCAAGGTCATTTCGCAAGCACAGAAGAGCTCCTATAGAGCCTCTTGGATGAATCTCATGCACCTCCCTGATGAGAAGTTGGACCGGTCAAAGGTGAATCTCAGACTACCTCTTTAAGGTTGCAAACCTCTATGCCTTTTGTTTTGGGGCAGGTACAGGCCACACAACCTAGACTCTTTCTGTGGCACCTCTAAAATATTTGCAATTGCCGAAAAGTGAGGGATGGTATAATTTCATGCCAGAACCTGGTGGCGGCTGTGTTAATTACCATTTCATGGATATGTGGTGTGCTCTATACTTAGAAAAGAGACCTGGCCCTTAATAGAAGTGGCTTTGCACTACATCGCTGTTAAAACTTCCAGCAAATGCTACCAGATAAATTATAAGGGTGAATTAAATAGTGCCCTTTATAAATAGTCACAAAAGACCTCAGCAGCTGATTATAGTGTGGGTATAATTTGCAAAAAGGTTTGCTGTAGGCATGAAATTATAGTAGTGCTATTGGAATATAGCCAAGAGCCTAGCCGTTTCCAGTAGCTGTATCACCCCTTGTTAGTATACTTATTCAGAACTGAGTCAGAAGGATGGATGAACTCTAATGAATCATCAAGGCTTCGTCTAAAACACTTAATCCAGCTACTACTTTTCAAATGAGCCTTGTTTGTCCCAGACCCCTGCCTATGGGTTGTCCTGAAGTCCCAGAGATGAAGGCTTTCTGCCAAATGAATAAAAGCTTCACACAATTTTTATTCGGAGCAAGTTCTGGAATTTTGTCTAGATCTCTGTGGTCCTGAGGGTCCTCATATATGAGGAGTGGTTCTAAGGAATCCCTAACTCTTTGCCCTGAGTGCTGATTTGATTTCAGAGCTCAGTGTTTCTAGCATTAAGTTAGTCTATGACTCATAGGCCTTAAGTCACTTTTGACTCAGAATGAGCTGGGAAATAGCATCTTTGTGTAGTTGCTGTTATTTATTTATGTATTTATGTATGTATGTATATCTGTATGTGTGTATGTGTGTATGTACGTATTTTGAGAAAGAGAGATAGAGAGGGAATGGGGGAAAGGCAAACAGAGAGGGAAAGAGTGAGAATCCCAAGCAAGCCCCATGCTGTCAGTGCAGAGCCCAGTCCAGGGCTCAAACCCACAAATTGATGAGAGATCATGACCTGAGCATAGATCAAGAGTCAGACAGTTAACTGACTGAGCCACCTAGGTGACCCTATTTGCTGTTATTTAGCAATATATTGTTTGTCACTATGGTCTGCTGTGGTTTGGGGACAGTTTGCTAGGGAGCAGTTTCCCCTTCTGAAGGTTTACTTTCTCACTAAATAAGCCCTCCCATTTTCCCATTTGATTGGACCAGGGTTTTTAAAATTATGTGTGTGTGTGTGTGTGTGTGTGGCTGTGTGGGATTTCCATGTGCCTTCTATAGAAATCATAATAGGTGGATTTATATAGACCTTACTGTAGATGAGGCACTGTTTTTTTGCACTTTATAAATATGATCTAATTTAATCCTTACTCTGACCAGGATTTGGGTACTCTTATTATCTATTTTATAGATAAGGAAACTGAGGCACAGTAATGTTAAGTTCCTCCATCAAGGCCATGAAGCAAAAAAGGAGGAGCCAAAACAATTTGAACCCAGGTGGTGAGATGCTAACTTATACTGGAATAGGTAAGTTGACATTGCACCTGTCGCTAGTGGAGGACTAGGGGGCAAGGGCAGTGGAAACCCTAAGGAGAGGCCCTAAGGGGAATGTCTCCAACTCTCCCCATGGCCTCAAGGTGATGAGTAGTGAAACAGAGAGAGACAGGCTCTTCTTTGCATCTCCTCTGGCTGGGGAGCAGAAACGTAGGGGGAACATCCTGGCAGACAAAATAAGGAGCTAGTCACGAATTCCTCATTCCAAGAAACACATGCCAACTCTTAGGCTCAGGCGGCCACACATTTAGGGTCTCTAGCACACACAGGCAGAGGGTTTCACCACCAGTCTGCTTTCTGTGAGTGGAAGAGTCAGGCCAACTCTGGGGCAGTTGGCCAGACTGTGAGGAGTTAAATGCAAAGATGTAGGCTGATGGAAGCAGATCCAGAAATCCTGCTTGAGTTCTCCAGGCCCAGATGGAGGAGGTACTCGTAGGCAGGAGAGGGTGTGGCCTGGTCAGCTGTGATTTCCTGGGGGCTGGAGAGGACAGAACTCAGCCAGTCTTGCTCTCCCTGTACTTTGTGCAAAACAAGCCCAACTGCGTTTGTGAGATTATATAATCTTGAGTCTTGAGGAGAAGATAGAATTTCTTAAATTCAGAGCTTGTTAAAAGTAATTTGGTACACTTCTTCGAGATAGGAGACACTACCACAGGAAATTATGCTACTGTAAGGAGAAACGTTTTTAATTATTACTGGAATAGGGTGGACTCCACTGGCATAAAAACATTTAATATTAAAGTAAAATGTTATTGCCTGCCACTTCCTTTTCTCTTTAGATCATTAGCATAGGATTAAACATTTTTAAATGGGGTTTCAAACCCATACCAAGCAGCTGTCTTCTATTTCAAAAGACAATGCACTCATACATATGTATTATGCACTTAATTAAAACTGTTGCATTTTCATTTTTAAAAGTTCTGATGATGTCCTGCATTTTTTAATAGTTTAGATCTCTGGACTGCCATCAGCTTGCATATTTTACATGAGGAAGGAGAGTTTGGGTAGGATAAGCATTCCTAAATTCCTACAATTGGACGGGTATGGCCAGAAATGAGCTGTACACTGGCCTGTTCCACTGTAGCTGTTCTACCATTAGGTAGTCATTTCTTTTATGTAACAAGGAGGTTATTTTTCCCTCTGAAATTTATTATAAAAATGATATATATTTATTAAAAACGATATATATTATAAAGATAATATATATTATATTTTAGAAAGAATAAAATAAAAATTATCTATAATTCTATTTCTCTGAGATGAACATTATTAATTCTATTATTATATATTTTATTTCTATTATTTTATTTATATAGAATCTAGACATTTAATAGAATTTGAATCATACATATTTTAAATATGTGCTTTTTGGTTTTCACTTTGTTTTACGTGTTGAATCTTTTTCCCTGCCATGAACTCATCTTCAGAACATGACTTTTCATGACTTCATGATGATGATAATGATGATGATCATTATGGCTATATTTGAACTTCTTACTTTATAATGTATGTAGTTTAAATTATAGAGGAATAGAAATGTAACTGAATTATATTGGAAAGAGGAAGAAGGCTGATATGAAGTAGTATAAGATAAATTCTTAGGCATCAAAGTATGAAATAAATTGATAATATGTAGAAATAACTTAAAAAATAAAAAGAAATCATAGTCCAAGCAGCCAAGAGCTAGGAAGATTTAAAAATCTACTTTCAAACAGAGGAACATTTTTTAGAAAAGAGGAATTCAAATAGGAGGCTGGTATTTTTATTGTAAGTTCCTCTAAAACTTGATTCTTAACCATCTGCATATATGTTTTGACTTTTTAAAATAAGGTGTAAATTAACTCTGGCAAAGAGTTAGACATTAAGATTATCCTCAGAATCTCACACCTGAAGTTGTGGCTGCGTGTGCACCTGTTCATGCAGAAGGCTGGAAGGGGAATTCTCCATCAGAAATAGCAAAAGAGGTAGTAGCCGCCAGGGGTGGTGCTTACATGCTGGCCTGAGGCCCTAGGAAGCTGAGAAGAAAGAGAATTCAGAAACTTCTCTAACCTACAGTTCTGCTTCAGGCTAATCTAGCTACGATTTCATCAAGTCGGATATAGGATCTCAAGAGAAATGAGCAAGGTCCCTGGAAAAGGACAGTTCTTCCAAATCTTATCATTAGGTAGAAACAGAAGGGAGCAGTGTTCTGACCAACAAGTCTTTTCACCACTGACGTGCAAAATCCTCTCTTTATAAACTGTGTAGGGTGTCTAAGCCATTTTGGTGTGGTGTGATTTTGTTAAAATAAATATGTAGCTGGGGCGCCTGCGTGACTTAGTCGGTTACGCGTCCGACTTACGCTTAGGTCATGATCTCGCAGTTCGTGGGTTCCAGCCCCGCATCGGGCTCTGTGCTGACTGCCAGCTCAGAGCCTGGAGCCTATTTCGGAGTCTGTGTCTCCCTCTCTCTCTGACCCTCCCCTGCTCACGCTGTCTCTCTCTCTCCTAGAAATAAATAAAAAATAAAAATAAATAAATATGTAGCTAAAAATCACATTTCCAAGATGAAATATTTGGAAAGGAAACAACATCTAGTTTTCCTCTGGTGAATTGTGGGTTAAAATTAAAAAGTGAGGCACCTGGGCTGCTCAGCTGGTTTAAGCATCCAACTTCAGCTCAGGTCATAATCTCACAGTTTGTGAGTTTGAGCAGCGCATTGGACTCTGTGCTGACAGCTCAGAGTCTGGAGCCTGCTTTAGATTCTGTGTCTCCCTCTCTCTCTCTCTGTCCTTCCCCTGATCACACTCTCTTTCTCAGAAATAAATAAACATTTTTAAAAAATTAAAAAGCATCTTTCTTTTTTTTCTAGAAATAAAGCGTGCCCATGCATGCATGCAAGGGGAGGAGGGAGACCATCCCAAGTAAGCTCCCCACTCAAGATGGAATGAGCCAGGGCTCGATCTTATGACCCTGGGACCATGACCTGAGCCCAAATCTAGAGTTGGATGCTCAACCAATGAGCCACCCAGGCACCCCAAAATAACAAGCATCTTAAATCTAACGGGAAAATGCATGCTACCATGCCTATATCATGTTTGTCCCTATAACCCTTCTTTCTTTTCTCTGTTCTAGTTCTGAGTTGAGTTGTGCTAACAGTTTGATTGATGTGTTTGGAAGTTTAGATTAAGAGGCCAGAAAATTGGAGGAAGGCAACTGGTTATTTTATTGATTTTATTAATTAATATTTTGAGGTGTTTACAGTGTGCCAGAAATTATGTCCGACAAATTTACAGTGGTTGATAAAGCACCATTCCTGTTCTCCTCATGAGACCAGCCATTGGGAGGGAGCCACAGTAAGCAATTTAGTCATGGATTGAGGAGAATTTGGTGAAGAACTCAGCCTAGTTGAAGCTTCTCTTTATATATATATTATATAAATATATATATATATATTTTTTATACATTATACAGATATTTGTAGAAGGCTGGGAACACTAAGATTTCCTTCTGACCTTTACCTAACAATTATACTTGAGATATCTTTCTTTAGTTTTGAAGGTTTAAAATAAATTTAAGATCCTATTTGAAATGAAGAAGCTATAACATATTATCAGTTTTAATTCCTTGCAATACATGTTAATAGAGGTGACCTTAAATGATTTTTAGTTGTATCGCTTATTTCACTGAATAAGTGTTTTGGAATTGTTAAAAACTCTTCTTTTTGTTCCAAGTTATTTAAGTGGCTTTACAAAAGTTCATATAATGGAAGTAAAACTAAAAATGAATCCATGGAGACCAGACAAAAGGGAGCATGTTAAAATGTAACTAAAAGTAAATACTCGGAACACCTCTAAGATTGCTTAGGGACTGAGCTGGACTTGGCTCAGTATATATATTTATACTATAAAATGTTAAAATACAACCAGTTCTTATGGAAGGAGTAAAGAGGAAAAAACATGTAAAAAAGAAAAAAAATGTTGACATTATTTTCCTGTTTAAAGAATTCATTAGAACCTAAAGAAACCACCTCTGGGTCACTAAACGAATTTGGTGTACATGAAGCATTAAGAACAGAGGTGGAGTATTTACTCTTTGTTTTGGCTGAGCTTTTTCAATGGAGATTTCTCCTTTCGCCTCCTCTTCCAGGTGAATTGAATTTTCTCCCGTACCTCTCTTTTTCTCTGCTTCTTTTACTCCTTCTCCTAGTAGTTTTCTCTACTTTTTCTTTCTCCATTGTACTCTTTTTTGAATGCCTTTTCTCTCCCAGGCCTCAGTCCCTTACTGTAAGCAGCAGCCATTAAATAGTCTTAAAAGTATAATCAGTCAAACCCAGCTTTAGAAGACCCATACATTGGGAATAATATAGCACACAGGCATTCCGGTTTGGACAGTAAAATGGGTTTTGCCTGCCCTGTGGCAGGCAAAATAGCCACCCCCAAAGATGTCCATTTTTTCTGTCCAGAACCTGCTAATGTGTCTAATTACATGGCAGAGGTGAATTTATGGTATAAAAAGAATAAGATGGCTAATTAGCTGGTCTTGAGATGTGGTGGGCCAGGGTTATCCAGGTGGGCCTAATCTAATAACAGGAGGCTTTAAGCCTAAGAGGGCAGGGGGTAGAGAGAAGCCAAAGGATGGCCTCGTGGGAAGGATTCGGGCAATGCTGGTGACCTTGGAGCTGGAGAAAGAGGGTCATGAGCCAAAGTGTGTGAACCTTAAGAATATGGCTTCTGCCCTGAAGTCTCCAGAAAAGAACCTAGTTCTTTAGACACCTTGGTTGTAGCCCAGTAAGACCCATGTTGGACTTCTGACCTCCAGAACTGTTAATAAAGTGGTATCGGTCAAGCTACTACATTTGTGGTAATTTGATACAGCAGAAATGGAAATTAATGCATCTGCTTTCACTTTGCAAAGAATCTGGAGAAAGGATGTATCTCTCTGGTTTGTTCCTTGTCAATGACTTATAGACCCAGTGGATCAGAAGTGATTTTAGAATTCATTGAACATAGGTGTTTGGAATTTAGGGCCACCGTACCTTTTAAGAGGCAACAGATATTGAAAAGGGGCCCAAGCGGTGTACTTAGAACTGTAGATACTGAAGAGTAACCTAAAGAAAAATGTTTCCTCATTCACATGTTTCTGGAAATAGATATATATGAGCTGTGTGTACGTGTACTATGGAGAAACAGTAAATTTCCCTGTACTTTAAGTTCTTAGCTGAGACTCCTGTAATGAAAGATTAGGAAGAGAAAAACAGAAGCTTATTAACATGTATGCCAGGGTGATACCCAGAGAAAAATGAACAACTCTGTGAGCTCCAGAACCTGGGAATGTGTTTAACTACATGGCAAAGGGGAACTTCGCTTATAGAGCGAATAAGGCTTCTAATTAGTTGATGTTGAGATGAAGCTGAGCTGGGTTATCCAGGTGGGCCCAATCAAAGCCCTTAAACCTAGAAGAGGGTGACTTAGATTTCAGGCTGAAATACCATCATAATAGAAAAAGGGGAGGAGAGGCACCTGGGTGGCTCAGTCCCTTAAGCATCCAACTTCGACTCAGGTCATGATCTCAGGGTATTGGGTTCAAGCCCCACGTCGTCGGGCTCTGTGCTGACAGCTAGCTCAGAGCCTGGAGCTTGCTTCAGATTTTGTGATTCCCTCTCTCTGACCCTTCATTGCTCATGTTGCCTCTCTCTCTCTCTCAGAAATAAATAAAACATTTTAAAAAGTTAAAAAAAAAGGGGGGGGGAAGGCATGTGGGCCTCTGAGGGGTGCATGGAGGATCTTTTTAAAAAAAGATGAATGGCCTTTGGGGTGCTTGGGTCACCCAGTCTGTTAAGTTAAATCCGACTTTCGATTTTGGCTCAGATCATGATCTCGTGGTTGGTGAGATTGAGCTCTAGGTTGGGCCCTGTGCTGACAGCTTGAAGCCTGCTTGGGATTCCCTCTCTATCTTTGCCTCTCCCCCCGAGTATGCACATACTTGCATGTGCATTGCTCTCTCTCTGTCTCTCAAAATAAATAAACATTTAAAAAAAGATGAATGGGCTTAGAAAAATAAATGGGAGATATGCTAGTTTATGACAAAGTTTATCTGGGTGCAGAGTTGATTTTTCTTCTCTCCTCTCCTGTGATGAGTCAATCCTCCCCCAAAAAGAAAAGCCCTAGGGAGGATAATCTGTAACAACTGTGCTCCTTGAGGAGAGTCGGTCTTAGGCATATGAGAGTTCAGATAAAACCTCTTCCTGCATTTGCTCAAAATAATCAATATGCCAGAGAGGCATAACTTGGGATGGTGTATCTTCAGTACACACATGCATATGTAATTCAAATACATGTTATGATAAATAAAATAAAAATAATATCAGTAGCATTACTAGTCCTTTATTCTCCTTTTTATATAATTGATTAGTCAATTATATAAACTGTAAATTTTAAAATTCCAATTAATATATTGTTAGAGTATTTAGATTTTTTAAGGCTTTGTAAATGTATTCAGCCATCCACAGTTTAGGAACTTTCAATCCCTTTATTTTCAAGAACATAAAACTGAGAAATAAAAGCATGTGAGCAAATTTACCTAAATTGGAATAGTTTAGAGTGAAAAGATAGGACAGGAATTTGGTGTCCTGGGGTTGTGTTAGATCCTTCTTGTCCATAATGCTGCTCTACACTGAGCATAGAAAGGTTTCAAAGAGGTTCTGTCTATTTCTTCCTCTTATAATTATACTTGTTGGGTTCCTAATAATAACTACCTCAAGGTGAGGAATTGCCATTTGGTGATTTTTCTGTTTTAAATAAGCATGTCCTTGGGATTTAGTCACTTCTTAACTTGTTCATAGGTCCATTTTGGGACTGGACATGATTACTTTGCACAATATATTCTTAGACTATAGGTAATGGATGTGGTAAATCACTACCAGATCTCTTCATATTTAACTTTTCTGTTTATTTTGTTGAATATCTGCAATATTTGGATAATGTTCAGGATACCATCTTTCTTTTCTTCCATGCATATATTTCAAGGGTTCTATATAGTCTCTAAACCAGGTATTTTGTCTTAATGAGCTAAACTGGACATTAGCCTTCCAGGACAGTAACAGAATCCATACTCGATTAGGCCTGAATCATTGAAAACACTGAATAACACATATTTGAGATTTTCTTAAACAGGTGGATAAGAATAATAGCAGGGGAAGTGGATGTATCTTAATGTTCTTAATGTTTTTCGTATGCTCTATGAGCCTGACTTTGGAGCCGGTTGAGGGGGGAGGGTTGGGAGTAAGATGAAAGAAGTAGTCAGCCATACGAAGGAAAAAACCACAACTTTATAGCATGAACTCTGAAGGCTGTGTTCAGGGTTGAGTGTTCATGGAACTTGGAATGCATGGACAGTGGTAGAGATGTACCACTTGGAAAGACATGCAGGCAGTAACTGTACAATTCAAGAGAATATAGGCCCTAAATTGTTCCCTTAGAGAACAACAAGTGTTCATCTACAAAACAAAACTCATTTCAATTCCTCTTCTACATTGCCAGAAGGCTACAGAAAAGTTTCAGTACAAGCCAACTCTTTAAGTATAATATGTTAGGGCAACATAAACCAGTGTCCCTGTACTCTCATTTTGTTCTTTATGTTTCATTTTGTTCGTGTCATTTTGGAAGACTTGTTTTGAAAGTAAAAAATTCATGCAAGCTCAACTCCTTGGATTGGGACCACAAATTTTGGCAGACTCAAGGAGTAGGTGGTGTTAAGGTACACTTGTGTCTGATTTTGAACATTCTTCATAATCTTGTCAGTAGACTTATTCAACAAACACTAATGGAACATTCACCATGTAAAGAATTATTTTAGTATCTGGGGAGATGATAATGAACAAAGCAGAAAAAGGATCTTTGTTCCCTTTAGCACAATTCTAGTTGATGGTTATAGACAATAAACAATGTAAATAGAGTATAGCAGACATTGAAGTCCTACAGAGGAAAAAATAAAGAGGGAAGAGGGATATTATATTAGGGAGAAGGTACACATTTTTGATACAGTGGCCACAGGCTTTATTCAGAAGCTGTCATTTGAATAAAGACCAGAGGGAATTGAGAGTGGGGAACAAATATCTGAGGGAAGACTTTCTGAGCAAGGAATAATCACTGAAGAATCTGGGGTTGAGAGCATGACAACAGGGAGGCCAACGTGGCTGCAACGAAGGAAGTGGGGGGAAGAGGGGATTAGAGGTTGGGGGCAGTCATATCCTGTAGGTTATTGTAAGGACGTGGGCTTGTAAACCTGGAGAGTTTACTAAGCTACACAAATTACAGCTTTAAGTTTGAAGACCTGAAGGGTCTAATACAGTAGCCTCTTGCTAAATGTGAGGATTTAAATTGAAATTAGTTAAATAAAAATAAAACTGATTTCTTAAATCACTATATTTCAAGTGTTGAATAGCCTTAGGTGGCTATTGGATATCCTATTGGGCAACACAGACCTGGAACATTTCCATTACTGCAGAAAGTTCTTCATTAATGCTATTCTAAATTAATCATACTGTTTATTTCTTTAAAAGAGAGGGAAAAAAGGATGCCCTTAAAGAATCTGACGGACAGTTTGCTAGCCTTTTAAGATAAAAATGTAAGGAAGAATTGGGATTTTCTTTATAGATCTTTCTGTCTCTTAAGGAGAGCAAGATATGTAATCATAGAACTGTTATTGCAGCATGTTCAGGGGAGAGGTGTCAAAGGAAAGTGTTGTCCATTATCCTGGTGAAGAGGCTCTCCCCCTGAAAGGGAGTTATAAGTGACATAGTGGAATCGGATGTTTCAGGTGAATAGGTGAGTAGAGACTGTCTTACTTAATAACTACCAAGGTAAACCTGTATCTGTGATCCCTCATTTAATATTTATAGTAATTTTGGAGAGCAGCATTGATATCCCATGTTACAGATAAAGAATACAGAAAGTCTGAAGTGAAACAATTTTCCATGATCACCTAGCAATTTGATATGTGAGAAATTAAGTTAGATTAATCATGGGCAGCAAAAAATTCTTAAAAATATGCTAATTGAAAATAGGAGGATTTAGATTCAGGGTGTTTGGCTTTAAAAGTTGTGCTTTTACCTACTGTGCTATATTAGTATTCCATAAAAGGTTTTATATAGTGCTCAAGAGGGTGGGGAGGGGGAAAGAGTCAGGATATATAATCAATGTGAACATGTATGCACTTAACAAATTATATAAAGTAACAGACAAAATTGCCAAAGATAGATCTAAACGAACAATTAAGGTTGAAGATACCAATAAAAACTTCTTAGAAAGTGATATGTATAATAAACCAATATTTATGTGGAGATACTGGGAATCTATCCAATTAAAAGGTTGAGTGATTAGAAAATCATGTACCTTATTTATAATACCTTGTCAAAATTTGGGAGACAGAGTTAAAATAGTAAACAGAAGGAATGTTTTAGCTTAAATAGTTGTTAGTAAACAAGGATACCAAGAATTCTATCAACAAGTAAACTAAGCATTCAACATGAACTGGGAAAAGCATGAATATAGAAATAAAAAAGAAAATTTTAAAAATATGAAATAATATAATATAAAATATAAAAATAATAAAAGTATAAATAATAAAATTCATTTAATAAACATAAAGAGATAGCTACAAAGCAGCAACCAAAAATAGAGAAGTAAAATGAAACTAAAAACTAAGCTTTGAAAAGGTTTATGAGCTAATGCTGGTGAAGGTGAGGAAGAGTGAACCTTGATCTCTGTTGAACTCAGTCGTCAGTGAACCCCCAGGTTTCCAAGCTCCACTTTCCCCACTATTTACTCACCTCTTTCGTCAGCACGTGTTTCTAAAGTGTGAGAAATTTCCAGTAACTTTACACCTCTGCAGATGTTGATAGAAAAGACCGAGCCCGTGGGATTGACTTGGCTCCTAATATTTACACCTGTTTCACTTCTTCCCACTCCTCCCTCCTTTCTTCCTGCCTTTCTTTTTTAAAAGCTGCCTGTATTTGTGTTTTATTTTTCTGTTATTCGTGGTGGGCAACTTCACTGAGGCCACGGGACACTCTTGAGCACTACAGAAATATTTAGAGCAATGAGTACCGTTTTTAACGGGGGTGGAGGCTATCTTAAGCTTCACTGCTTTCATTAAGGGGCATGCACTTAAGTGGGTTAAGCCTGATCAGTTTTATGACACAGCCTGGAGGCAGAATTCGCAAGCAGGTTTCTAACTTTAGTAAAGCTGAGCTTGCAGGATAGTGTCTTTTTTTTTTTTTTTTTTTAATAAAGGGCGATGGCCATTTAACTTTTATTTATTTTTTAATGTTTTTATTTATTTCTAGGAGAGAGAGAGAGAGACAGGGTGAGCAGGGGAGGGTCAGAGAGAGAGGGAGTCACAGACTGAAACAGGCTCCAGGCTCCGAGCTGGCAGTCAGCACAGAGTCCGTCGCGGGGCTCGAACTCACGAACCGCGAGATCATGACCCAAGCGAAAGTCGGACGCTTAACCGACTAAGCCACCCAGGCACCCCGCAGGATAGTGTTTTCTAACTATGGACCGCTTGAAATAGTCATACAACTCCTATTTCTTAAAGGTAAAAATCCTACCCTTATATAATAAGTAATCATTCTTACCTCTTGAGACTAGGGGAAAAAAATCATCCCCCCCCCCCCCACCAAAGTGGAGATAAATCTAGCCTGAAACATTATGTGTATGTTTCTAGCATAACAAAATCTTTCGAGTATTTCTTTGTTAGTGTGAGTAAAGAGGCCACACTTCTCCAGCTGATCAGATATGAAGCCCCAGCTTGTGGTTTGATGCATTCCCTGTCATTTCCAGAACATAGGAGTCTATTTTCCCTTGGATGTACTCTTATTTTCTAGGAATGAGAGAACTATTGGAAGTGCTTCTTTGTCATTAATGAAGTTGTGAAAACACCTACAATACTAATGAGCAGGGATAATAGTGGGAATCAGAAGGAATCTGCTTTCACAACTGTTAGGGTTCTTGCTTATCTCCTTCCCCCATCAGCATTTTCTCACAGCTAAACTTAGGGATATTTCCCCCTACTCTAACCCCCTGCTCACTCTGACAGCCTGGGGAACCCAAGTTTGCCCCTAGTCCTTAGCAACTATGACTAAAAAGAAAGTGTATCTATAGCCTTGGCCCTAACACCTATCTAGGAACTGGAATGAAATCATGATGCCATGGCCAATTGACAACTTTGGAGCTCTCTTTCACTCTTGCTTCCATCTAGTTCTCTGACCTTAGCTAACACAGAGATAGTAGGATTTGGCCAGGGTCATCCCTGTCTCCTTCCCTGAGTTGGATCAAATTCACGTATCTGTTTTTTTCATTCATTTGCTAATTCAACAAATAGATATTGAACACTTCTTATTTTCTAGGCAATCTTCAGTGCCTCTGAGAGACACCAATAGATTCAATAAATTTCCTGCTCATTATACATCTTTGTGAGGGAACAAAGAAATAAACAAATATAGGGGCACCTGGGTGGCTGAGTCAGTTAAGTGACCAAACATGGCTCAGGTCATGATCTAAGAAAAATGAAATAAGGGTAAATGTACAAAGTGGCTATGTATAAATGTATAAAGCCGGGCTAAGGAATGGAAATTATGTTAGATGAGGTCAAGAAAGACCTCTCCTAAGAAATCAAGCCACATCTCTGTCTAGGGAAAAAAGAGCAGTAAGACCCAGGTTCTAAGACTGATGCAAATGCTCATGGAAAGAAAAAATTAAATGTGGCTAGAGCACATTGAGTGAGATGAGATAAAGAATAGTGAAAGTAGGCAAGGATCCTTATAGGCTGTGAGGTGTATTTCCTATTCTGCTGTCATTGTGGTAAATTGTTGGATGGTTTTGAGCCAGGATGTGGATAGATCTTACCTATATATATATATATATATTTTAACATAAACTATTTTATTTTATTTATTTATTTTTTATTTTTTTATTTTTTTTTTATTTTTTTTGTTTTTTTACAAATAGTTTATTGTCAAATTAGTTTCCACATAACACCCAGGGCTCATCCCCACAAGTGTCCTCCTCCATGCCCACCCCTCCTCCCCACCACATCCATCAGTCCTCAGTTTTTGTCAGCATTCAAGAGTCTCTCATGGTTTGCCTCTCCCTTTCCCCCACCATTTCCCCTCTTCTTCTCCCCCTTGTTCCTCCATCAAGTTCCTCCTAATCCTCCTATACGTGCACACATATGATATTTGTCCTTCTCTGCCTGACTTATTTCGCTCAGCATAACACCCTCAAGGTCCATCCATGTTGCTACACATGGCCAGATTTCATCGTTTCTCATTGCCATGTAGTATTCCATGGTATAGATAAACCACATCTTCTCGATCCATTCATCTGTTGATGGACACTTAGGCTCTTTCCATGTTTTAGCTATTGTGGAGAGTACTGCTATGAACATTGGGGTCCATGTGCTCCTATGCCTCAGCATTTCTGTATCCCTTGGGTAAATTCCTAGCAGTGCTATTGCTGGGTCATAGGGGAGTTCTATTGTTAGTTTCCTGAGGAACCTCCACACTGTTTTCCAGAGGGGCTGTACCAGTTTACATTCCCACCAACAGTGTAGGAGGGTGCCCGTTTCTCCACATCCTCGCCAGTATCTAGAGTTCTCTGATTTGCTCATTTTAGCCACTCTGACTGGTGTGAGGTGGTATCTCAGTGTGGTTTTGATTTGTATTTCCCTGATGAGGAGGGACGCTGAGCATCGTTTCATGTGTCTGTTGGCCATCTGGATGTCCTCTTTGGAGAAGTGTCTGTTCATATCTTCTGCCCATTTCTTCACTGGGTTGTTTGTTTTTCGGGCGTGTAGTTTGGTGAGTTCCTTATATATTCTGGATATTAACCCTTTATCTGATATGTCATTTGCAACTATCTTTTCCCATTCCGTTGGTTGCCTATTAATTTTCTGGGTTGTTTCCTTGGCTGTGCAGAAGCTGATCTTACCTATATTTTAAAGGATATTTGTGCACTATGTCCTGTAGCAGGACAAGAGAGTAGTTATCTAAAAGGCAATTGTGGTGGTCATAATTAAGAGAAATATTGGTGTCTCAATTAGTGTGATAAGTGATCAAGTTGCAATATGCTCCCGAAAGAGCTAGATCTTGGAATTCTTGATTCTGTTCTTTACTTATAGGACTTAACTCCCTGGGGCAATTTATGGAGATATTGGAGTTGAACGTTCTTGTTGCCTTCGCCAATGTCAACTTTTCAGTCACTTTAACCTTGCCTAGAGATATCCCCCAGTTTTGCCTAGTGGTACATGGTTTACATTTAGCCTTGGACTTAACTTTTTAGACTTCAACTTTTTGATTATTCTCCTTATTATCAAATTTGCAGCCTCTTTGATTCCAAACTACAACTGTCCAATGCTTTTTCACCTGTGAGGGAGTCTCCTACTCATCCTACATTCCTAATGACCCTGAGCTTCAGAGGTCACAGTGGCTTCCTAATGATCCAATGGAACTTGAGAACATCATAGTAAAATTTTGACCTGTGTAAAGGCTGTGAAATAGTGACTGAATGTAAAAAATAAAACTAAGTTGCTGTATGTAATTTTGCTCAAAAAGAAGAGAAATTCAAGAACTAAAAAATGCAATGTCTGAAATTAAAAAATCAATGCTTGAGTTTAACAGCACATCTGACCCAACTGAAGAGAAAACAAGTAAACTGGAATATAACCTTAAGTTCTATCTCTGAGCTTCAGCTTCCTGATAAGGGAATTGATTTCTTTGAGAATTTTTTGTTAATTAGAAAAAAATATTCAAATTTGCATCCTCAAAGTTAAACAAGTCCTCCTTGACTTTTCTTTTCTTTTTCTTTTTTTAATTATTTATTTGTTTTGAGAGAGAGAGCAAGCACAAGCAGGGTAGGGGCAGAATAGATAGGGAGAAAGGATCCCAAGCAGGCTCCATGCTGTCAGCATAGAGCCCAGTGTGGGGCTTGATCTCCCAAACTATGAGATCAAGACTTGAACAAAGGTTGGGCACTTAACCAACTGAGTCCCCTGGGGACCCCTTGATTTTTAAGACGTCAATTTCCTAATCCCTTGAAAGTTACTTGCTAAGGAAATAAGAGTCTTAATCAATTTTCTTTTATACAGATATTTTGCCCATATACACAATTATAATACCATTATTTCCAAATTAGTGACATTAATCATTGTATTTTCAATGTCTCTGAATCATTCCAGTTTTCCTCCTCACCACTGTCAATACCACTTTTTAGGCCCTTTGATTTCTCACAAGGATCACTGCTATGACATTCTCTTTTCCTTCCTTTTAGTTTTGCCTCAGTCTGAACCATTCTTCACATAGCTGACAAAATGATCTTTCTAAGCTGTAGGTCAGTCTGATATGTCCCTGCTTAAAACACTTTACTGGATTCTGTCCAATTATCTATAATCTCCCTCATCTTCCCTTTTATTCCCTCTCTGTACTCCCTGTTGTTACTGTGATAAGCCCTCATTTCCTCCAGTGATAGCCATACTTTTCTCGTTAACTTACATTTCCACTATCAATCTCTGATTTGATGAATGCATAGGAATTTCTTGCTCAGATACGGTTGGTGAATGGGAAGTGGAGATGGAGATTTGAGGTATCAGAACGCATTCAGAAACTGCTGGGGTGTGATAAGCTGGACTGGAATCCCCAGTATGGCTGTTACAGGTCTAGAGAGCAACTAGAAAATGTAAAAGCATTAATCATGCGGTCAAAAAAGAGAATGCTACTGGAAAAAGAAGGAAAACTATGAAGTAGCTGCAATTTGAGCTCAAATCTCATTAAATTTCAATGTAGGACTTAAAGAACCATGAAGACCCAAATTGCCTTTATTCTAGCTCACTAGACAACACGCTACAGTGTTAGCATTAATAAATGTTAATAGAACAAAAACTTAATTTTGACCTTAAAGTATTTCTGCTATTCAGAAACTCTTTAAGTCACTGACTTTTAGCTTTACAACCAACAACTATAAGTCAACAATTTGTTCACTAGTCTATTCAGCTCTTATGCAGGATGTCATTATGTCATGCAGCTTTTCAAAAATTGTGTTTTTTCTTTTCTAGAAAAAGTGCCTGGTTCCCTTGTTGGAAGAGCAATTAGAGTAGATGCATTCCACATACCTTGGTAACAGATGTTATCTCACACTGCAAATTCCTGAATCATTCAAGGTAAACATGGTGTCCAGGAAAGTAAAGTATTTGAGCCAAGCTTCTGTCCAAGAGCCAGCTGTTTATGCAGTTAGAAAAAAAGATGCCATTCAGATTCTCTTATTTCAGCTACAGGATTTTGTAGCATGCTTTATAATGATACAAATATTTACTTTCAGAGAAGCAAAAAGATTGCATGCAGATTTTGCTCAGAATTTTGTATTTCCCTTTGCCTTTCTTTGATGAAGAATGAATGTTATTTCTATTGAAATAAAGTAAATCTTGCTCGGCTTGTAGCCTTAGAAAAACTGTAAAGCCACCCCTGTAATGGAAAGAAAGAGTCTTTTCTTCCCCCACCTTGGAAAGCCTTCTAGGAGAACTTGCTTAAAGATGTCCCTTCCATTCTAATTTTCCAGTTCGGATCACTTTTACCTACTCCGGGGAAGAGAACGAAGCCTAAGAGTTGATTATATGTCATTTTGCTCTAAACTGTGGATTCTGTTACTCTAAAGAAATACATTAAAAAAAATTTTAAGCAAAAGGAAGGGAACAAAAATAGAATAATGTAGAAACAAGTGACAGCCATCTGTTAAATTTCACCAACTGCTGGTGATATTGGTTTCTTGTGTCATTCTGACTCAAAAGAGCATTTTAAAATTTAATGTAACTATTATAAATGTCTTAAACTACGTCATCTGGGCCACATGACTTAAGAAAAAATGACTTTGCAGGATATATGCCAAGGGTAAATGTTAGACTTTCTTGCATAGAAAGGCAAGTAAATAACCATGAAAAGGGATTTTGGCAGACAAAATATGTAATTTATTAAGCGTTTTTATAAATATTCAAGCCATTTCCTCAATAAAATTTTACTTTTGTTATAGTTTACATTGACTAAGGGAATATTTTTAAAAAGAAGCAAATTTTAATTATGATTAAGTTGGTATTCATATAAAAATACTTTCCCTGGGACTAGAAAGGAACTTGTTTCTCTCTAGCTCATCCCAAAATCTCTAGGGATCTAAAGAGAACATCCATTAAGTGCTTACTTTTGTTAGACTTATGTATAACTGTCCATTCAACCTTGGTTTAGCTTTGCTCTTAGAATAAGCTAGCTCAGAGAAGTCTCTGGGAGGTGTATATGGATATGCACTCCTATCCAGGATCTGTTCTGTTTTATTAGAGCCTCATGTGTAAAACAACTTCTTCCATTTAGTTCTTTTGCATCACATGAAAGGAAAAATATCTGACCATGTTTACCCACAGAACAACAATTAATGTGGTTCCTAAGGTCCAAGTGAATTTTCTCATTATTCTGAGATGCTATGGGAAAAATTTTTTTAATATTTATTTTTGAGAGAGACAGAGACAGAGTGTGAGTGGCGGAGGGACAGGGAGAGAGAGGGCAGGGAGAGAGAGGGAGACACAGAATCCATATCAGGGTCCAGGCTCTGAGCTTCAGCACAGAGCCCAACACAGGGCTCCAACTGACAAATGGTGAGATCATTACTTGAGCCAAAGTCGGATGCTTACCTGACTGAGCCCCCAGGTGCCCCTCTGCCAAGAGATTTCTGTGTCTTTCTAATAGCTTGTGTACTGTTCATATCAATTGATAGAAATAACTTCTGGTTATTAACAGTTGGAAATGAATTTCCCTTTCTGCATTCTAAGCATAATGGTCTTGTCTCTAACCCTGTAAACCCTAGAAATTGACAGAAAAGGACATGTTTTTGAGAGAGAAATGTCAAAGGCTACAGAAATATGTGTTTGTGGTTTCCAATGGCCCTGTCTTAGAAGTTGTTTATACTCCATTCAAATCATAAGACAGGATGATTAATTTTCCCAGATAACTGGGAAAAAGAAATTAGAAAGATAAAAAACAGAAAACCTATTCTGTTCATTCAGCCATCTGCCCAGGAGGTATGTAAAAAATACTGTTTTAAATGATGTTTTTATTACTTTGGTAAACTTGTCTCAGTGGAACTTTATCCATTTTATGTTTCATCTCTCTTCCAACCATGTCTTCCAGGTAATGCTCTATGAATGATCCCTCTCTTTTTGTCTGTCTCTCTCTCCTTCTCTCATATAGTTTATTTTGCAGGTCTTCTCCTTACTGGATATGCCGGCTACCTTGACATTGGACTCTGGTTTCTTCAGACAGTAATATTTCGTGCTCCCCATTATATGGAACAGAGCTAGACTCTATTTCCCAGCTCCTCAGCTCTGGATGACTCATGCCCTCCTCCATGCCCATCTCCCCCCTCTCTTCCACATCCATCAGTCCTCAGTTTGTTTCTCAGCATTCAAGAGTTTCTCATGGTTTGCCTCTCTCCCTTTCCCCCACCATTTCCCCCCTTCTTCTCCCCCATGGTCCTTAGTTAAGTTCCTCCTAATCCTCCTATACTGCAAACCTTACTTTGAACAGAAGAGAAGATAAGTCAGTAATACTAAGGTGAGGAAAATAATACAGTGAACATATTTATATTTTAAGGGACAATTTTGAGCTTTCTAGCTATAATGTATTCATTTCTCTTCCTCTAAGGGAAAAAGGATTAGGATTCAAGCTAGTGAGAGCATTATTATCCAGATAATTACACTAAAAATTTTGGTGGTAATTTGAGTTTTTTAATCATTGAAGTCTGATTAACATATAACAAAACTCACCAATTAAGGCTTGCAATTTCATGAATTAGGATTAAAGTTTCAGTCCTATCACTACCATTAGAGTCATGACTCCAAACATACTTATCAGTTCTAGAACTTCCCT
The DNA here is from genome assembly GCA_017311185.1 of Proteles cristata cristata. NCBI lineage: Eukaryota > Metazoa > Chordata > Mammalia > Carnivora > Hyaenidae > Proteles > Proteles cristata. The sequence continues at coordinate 86,137 of JAESUZ010003289.1, read as the reverse complement.
TGAATCCCTTTGCCTTCAGTATCCTTGATCCACCCACTGAACTCTGGCAGACACTGATATTTTTTTCTTGTCAATCGTAAGAGTTTTGCCTTTCTTGAATTCATAGAATGGATTTACAGAGTATATATTCCCTTAGATATGATTTCTCTTATTTGGCGTCATGCTTTAGAGAATTAGCGATATATGTGTTGGTATTCCATTCTTCAACTTTGTTGAGTAATGTTCCTTTGAATGGGAGATACAAAATATGTTCTAGCATTCCAGTTGATGTATATTTAGGTCATCCATTTAGGCACTATTTTAAATACAGCTGCTATGAATATTTGAGTACATAACTTTCTGGGAAGCACAGGTTTTCATTTTGGGGGGCTGATAACCTAGAAGAGGGAGTTGTGGTCGTAGGGTAAATACATAGTTAAATTTACAAGGAAGAGACAAATTGTTTTATGCTCCCCCACAATATGTGAAAACTTAAATTGCTCAACATCCTTACCAATGCTAGCTCTTAGTTTCTCACTTTTTAATTATAGACCTTTTGGTGGCCATTGTATCTCATTGTGAGTTTTAATTTGCATTTGCTTCATGACTAAGGATACTGGACATCTCCAATATGCTTATGTGTCATTTAAAATAAAATTATTGGGTGAGTATGTGTTCTCTGTACTCAAACCACAAGACCACACCTTCAGAGGAATTCTTCTTTGCCTTCAAGCATATCCTGTGTTATCAGCTTAGTATTTTTATCAGCCTGTAAAAATTTAAGAGTCCAACATATTTCTTTGATATCTTTTCTCTTTCTTTCCAGAACCTTGGGCCCAGAGTGTCCACCACCCATAGGGGTTTATTCATAACTTTGAAACCTAATGAATTTTGCCCTGGTTGAATTTTGAAGGAACAGGAAATCAGAATTGCTCTGTGTATAGGAACATGAATGCATTTCATGATAAAGTTAATACTCTTTTCCTTTCATCCGTACTTTTTTGGAATGAAGGGTTATGTGGTATGTTCCTTAAAAAAAAGGAAATGAACTAATTCATCAGGGGAGTAAATTATTTTGTGGCTAATATCTAAAAGGAAGTTAATCATTTTCACTCCTATGTGGAACAGGAGAAACTTAATAGAGGACCATGGGGGCGGGGCAGAGGAAAAATAGTTAAGGAGAGGAAGGGAGGCAAGCCATAAGAGACTCTTAAATACCGATAACAAACTGAGGGTTCATGGGGGTGGAGAAGAGGGCAAGATCTTTAAGTGGTTAATTAGGTAGTTGAGTCTGACTGTGGCTTTTGGGATAAGCCCATACAAGACAAAATAATAAATCTAAAGGGGTAGATGTATAATGCCCATTAAAGAATGACCAAGAGGGGCACCTGGCTGGCTCCGTTGGTTAAGCATCTGACTCTAGATTTTGGCTCAGATCATGATCTCCTGATTCTTGAGATCAAGCCCCATGTCAGGCTCTGTGCTGACAGCACAGAACCTGCTTGAGATTCTCTTTTTCTCTCTGATTCCCTCTCTCTCAAGATAAATAAACTAAAAAAAAAGACCAAGAAATTTTTTGAAGAGTGCATAAAATCATATCTGATAATTTTCAATGGAATTAAACAATTTCTAGTAGTCTGGCATATCTTTCAGGTACTGGTGTTTTATGTTTTTATATTTTTATTTTTCCTGGTATTCCATTTTGGGAGCATTTACAGTTTTACTGTCTTTTGGGGGGGAGTTAGGGGGTGTGGTGGGGTTTTTTTGTTTGCTTTTGCCATTGGTATGAGTCAACCTCAGCTATACACTTTATACCTTAAAACATGGTCAGTTTTACATCCAAGTACTAAACTCAACTTTCCAGTGTAAATTCTCTTGAGACATACTTAAGAAATTATCACTTTAAAAAAGATTCCTTGTGCTAATTACCATTTCTCATTTGCATGAAGACCATGAGGTAAACTTGATACCAAAAGAATGTGTTGGTAGTCCAGTTAAATAGCAGCAATAAGAACAATGTCTAAAACTCACACATAATTATTTTCATATTGGTCAAATTTATAATCTATCCTTTGATCAAATCATTCTCCTAGGAACTAGTTTTTATTGAATCTTGGTGTCTTGGATAATCAAACAAGATGGTATTAATGCTGGCTATCAGCTATCCTTTGACGGTTTGCTGTCAGTTGTTGAGAGTTCTTGGAAAAGTTCTGTCTTCATAATTCTGAAAACTGTCTTCTGATGGTCACCTTATAACCATTAGGAAAATAATAGCAACAACCATACGTTGTTTCAAATGTATTATTTAAGTGACCATGAATTCACTATTAGAAACCCTTATCACTAGGTTTTTTTAATTAATCAATTAATTAATTAATTAATTTTTTTATTTCTAGGAGAGAGAGAGAGAGACAGCGTGAGCAGGGGAGGGTCATAGAGACAGGGAGTCACGGACTGAAACAGGCTCCAGGCTCTGAGCTGGTAGTCAGCACAGAGCCCGACGCAGGGCTCGAACCCACAAACCGCGAGATCATGACCTAAGCGAAAGTCGGACGCTTAACCGACTAAGCCACCCAGGCGCTCCCTTATCACTAGGTTTTTATATGGAGTCTAAATTTCAGGCTATATGACTATTCCTATCAATTGTATTTATTTAGCATTTACCATGTTAACTGTTACCTCATTAGATTCCCATAGAAGCTATGGGATGAATGCTGTTATATTGATTAATAAAGATTATAAAGATGTCAAGACCATATACAACACGTTTGCATAGCTACTAAGAGACTTCTGCTTTTGTCAGATACCAAAGCTCACAGCCTTAATCATTATGAACACCAACACTCCTATGTGGTTCTAATGCTCTAAGCAGAACTCCAAACTGAACCAACAGATAATATATGCTGACTATGTGTCAGTCACTGTGAATGGCACTAAGGTTACAAAAGTCCCTGCCTTGGAATATTCAATCTAAACACAATTGGGAAATGTCCCATTAAAATTGTTCTGAGAAGGGGTGTCTGGGTGGCTCAGTCCATTAAGCCTCTGACTTCACCTCAAGTTATCATCTCATAGTTTGTGAATTTGAGCCCCACAATGAACTCTGTGCTGACACCTCAGAGCCTGGAGCCTGCTTCAGATTCTGTGTCTCCTTTCTCTGCCAACCACCCCTCCTCTCAAATAAAGATTAAGAAAGTGTTCTGAGGAAAACACTGATTTTTAAGACACTGGCAATTATAGTTATTGAGCATCATTAACGTTAAAATAGAGTCCTTCCTAGGTCTCAATACTGTGAAGAAAGAATAAAAGGAAAGGAAGACAAACTTGACAAATTGGTAGACATGTTTAGAGAGTGTTTGAGGGACACCTGTGTGGCTCAGTTGGTTAAGCGTCTGACTTTGGCTCAGGTCATGATCTTGCGGTCCTTGGGTTTGAGCCCTGCGTTGGGCTCTGTGCTGACAGCTTGGAGCCTGGGGCCTGTGTTAGAGTCTCTGTCTCCCTCTCTCTGTCCCTACATCACTCATGCTCTGTCTCTCTCTGAAAAATGAATAAATGTTAAAAAAAAATTAAAGGTTTTGTTTTCTCTTGTTAAGAAAACTGTTTAAAGAGAAGGTAGGGAAACACTTTTGTCAACTTACAGTATCTAAATAATACATTGCAACTATACATTTATACCTTCTTATGACACTATAAGTACATTTATAATTTCCATTTTAAAAATAAAGAATGGACTCAGATACGTAGAAAATAGGTGGTAAATTGAATTGCAGATCATATTCCGTGTGGCAGCTTCATTTAAAAATTGTGCTAGTAAAATCTTCTTTTCCCAATGTTTTTTGATGTCATATATTCAATTTGCTTTTCTTTTTTTTATATACAGTTTGACGTTTTAATGATACCTATATGTCTTAGATGAGAGTTCCTTGGAAGCAGAATGTGTGATGGGGATTTAGCGAATGTGATTTGTTTGGAAAGTGATATCAGACCCACATGAGAGGGAGAAGCAGGAAAAAGCACAGGAAAAAGCCTTGACTGTGATGGTGGGGGAATCTCAGGAACACAAATTATACCATAGTTAAATCTTTGAGGCAAGAGGATAACACCTTGTTAACCTGTGCAGGTCAAACTTGGAAAGGTAGTTTCCCAAGCAAGTGGCAACCATGAGGCAGTAATAGCCGATTCCCAAAGCAGGTGGGATGCGGGTGCACCAGTGTGCTGGAGAGCACCTGCACTGTCCAAGATGCATGTGTATTGTAGAGCTCACAGTCTCTAAAGCTGTGCTAAATAGCAGTTGAGTCTCTCTGAATTTACATTTCCTATCCCATAGGGTCATTAAGAGCAGGAAGTGATTGCTAATGACTCAGTCGAGGATTGCCTAGAAGCTGAGTAATTAGAGAGCCAGAGAAGGTACTGTGTTGAAAGATGCAGGTCAGTTTTTGCATGATGGGTCAGTGAGTTGTATGGAATTACACCCAATACTTTAATTTTCTAGTCCTTTAGTGTAAACTTATTAAGAAAATGCTGCATCTATGATTGCAATGATAAAATCCATATAAATTCTATTTTTACATAATTTGTTTATTCCTAATGGTTTGTAGTGTGTACCTACCGGGAAGTGTGAGCAATCATCTAGGGGATTTCCAACTGGAAAGGATTGCTTCAAGCCCATGGGATGTTCAGACCCTTCTGTCATTTGCTTTTGTTTATCTTTGAAGCAGGAATGAGGACTAGTATGTGGCATGCTTTATTAAGATAAATTGCTTACACAATTCTTTAATTTCATTCAAGAAATGTGAATTGAATCAAATATGTTGGGTTGGGATGAAGAATGCTAAATTCTACAACATGATTCTTTTAGATAAATACACGTCATACATTCTTGATTATATTGCTCTATTTTGTAAAAGGATTTTTTCCTAATAAGGCATTTTTGCTTGAGGAAACTCCAAAAGCAGGGTGCTTTTTTTTTTTTAATTGTTCCTGAGTTGCTTCTCTATAGTTACATTTACACTGACAGCTGAAATAACAGAGTCCGATTCTGAGACAACTGGCTGAATGTTAAATGCAGTGTGTCTCTGCCACCCGTGTCCATATGAAGGGGTATCAGTATTTTTTTTTTGAAACAGTACGTCACTTTGGGTTTTATCCTATGATTATCTGAATTGGGGTCTAAGTTTAGCTAAGACAATGACAGCCATAACAACCCACAGTTTAGTAAAGCCAAGGGGAACTTTAAAAGAAAAGTCACAGATGAAAGAGGTTGAGCTTGCCTCACATGTTTACTCTTTCATGATTTTGTTGACCAGCCACATTTTAGAGGAAAATGAGGGGTATTTCAACCAGAATAGAATACATGATCATAATTCAGAAAGAGAATATGGAACTACAGTAAAAAGAATTAGAAAGACTGTTGAAGGCAAATAAAAATCCTAGTATACAAAGTATAATATTTGAAAAATATTTAAGTAGTTGGCTTCCCTTCTTAGCAAAGGTAACATTTAATAAAATCAGATTACTAATAACAACCAATAAAGTTTTATTTTGTGCATCTTTTAAGAAACCAGAGCATATTTATAGACATTGGGAGGCAGTAAGTGCATCCTTTTGACCATAGCACCACGTCTTAAAGACCTCACATTTCTTTGAATCTCAGGAAATATTGAAAATATAGTTTCAATGTATTTCTTCACTAAATATTAAGAACGCTTTGAAAAGAATTCTATATACTTTGATACATCATTTGGGACCTAAAAAATGAAGAAGTTGTAGAGAAGTTTGTCGTGAAGGATAACAGGAATATGCATTGGCAGCAAAAAAAAGGTAAGAATAAGTTTTATACTTTTATTCTTTGGAGGTAATGGAAAACAGTTCATCTCTGAGTGATATTGTTTTTCCTCTAAAATGTGGCAAATTAAAAAAGTGCTATGTTAATATCAGATTTAACGTACTCTTCATATGAGAAAAATTCAGTGTTTGAATGTTTTACCACATCTGTACTGACTTCCTAAATTGAATATGGTATCATTTTGTCTGCCCAGAATCATTAGACCATAAGTCAGTTGAAGAATGAATATTTTTGAATTAGCTGAAGAGTTATCCCTTTACATACCGTAATGATTTGCTTCAAATTTTAGCTATTGAGAAATTTTTTCAAAGTATGTTATGTATGTATATTCTTAGAGTGCTGAGAGTGAGGAGTATGATTTAGGTATTAGGCATCATGGTGAGAGCAAAGATCATGGGTTTTGGCGCTGACGGGTTAAGTTCTAGTTTTACCATTTAGCAAATTTTTTTTAAGATGCTTAAATTTCTGATTTTTTTAAGAAAAATAAAATTTTATGTCTCTTGGAATTGTTCTGAAAATTAAACTTGGGCTTATAAGTGCTCCTGGTACTGATCCATTCCTGAGATGATTCAGTCTCCTTGTGAACATCAGTTGAGAAATTAGGATTATGTGACCACATATAACACTGTTTCTTTGGGATTCCTTTATCTGATTGAACTTTTTCTCACTCCTTTATTCTCTCCTCCAATTTGCTCCCTGTAATCTACTGGGAGCCCTGAAGGACAACTTTAAAAAGAAAAGAAAAAAAAAAAAAGCCAGCTAAAAATTTATCAAAACACTATACAAATTGTGTACAATTGTACTGTTAAATACAGTAGACACTACCACATTTTAATTTTAATAACAATTAAGAATCCAATTCTTTAGCTTTGTATTTCATGTGTTTCATAGCCACAGTAGCAAGTAGCTACTATATTCGATGGTACAGAGAGATAGTCCCATCATCACAGAAGGCTCTAATGGATTGGGCTGATCCACCATGTTTAAAGTTCTGTATTTCTGTTGTGGAATTTTCAAGATGAGTGGAATGTGGCTCTTGCCTTGATGTAACTTAAGCCCAGTGTAAAGAAACAAGTTATTTTGGGGAGATGTTTGGAAAATGTGAAAACTCAGTGGTGTAGATGACTATTTGAAAAACAGGGGAGTTAAAATAAACAACTCAGGATTAAAAAAGGAAAGAAAGAACAGAGATGAACCCTAAAGCATAATTAACACTTTTGATCTTCCCAGTGCATGAAGGATAATAGGATGTACTAACTTGGGTCTACTGTGCTCGCTTAGGTAGTGCATATACTAAAATTGGAACAATACAGAGAGGATTAGCATGGTCCCTGAGCAAGGATGACACACAAATTTGTGAAGTGCTCCATATTTTATCAGCATGCCATTTGCAGCAACTGGATGGAAATGGAAGGTATTATGCTGAGTGAAATAAGTCAGAGAAGGACAGATATCATACTTGCACTCATATGTGGATCTTGAGAAACTTAACAGAAGACCCTGGGGGAAGGGAAGGGGAGAAATAGTTACAAACAGATGGGAAGGGAGGCAAACCACAAGAGACTGTTAAATATAGAGAACAAACTGAGGGTGGATGAAGGGCTGGGGCAGAGGGCAAAATGGGTGATGGGCATTGAGGAGGGCACTTGGAATGAGCACTGGGTGTTGTAGATAAGCCAATTTGACAATAAATTATACTGATTAAAAAAACCCCACTTGGTTCTACTTGCAGAAGGAGAGAGGAGAAGATACATGTTTGTGTCCTTATTTGTATTAGATTTTTACTTTTTCTTGCATTTGAGAATTTTTACTATTAATATTGAATATTTTAATAATATTAAATAGGTTTTTATTTTAAAAGAATCCTGATATTTGTAATATTTAAAATGTTGTCCCTCTTCAATCTCTAAATTAATCTCCTGGCATCTGTTTTTATTCCTGTCATTTTTAATTCTACTTTGTTGAAAGATCTTTCTTGTTCTAAAACTAATATATTCTTCAGAGTTTGAGTGCCTTCCATTCGTATATCATCTCAGATAGTACCTCCTATTTCATTCCCCCCCCTTCACCTCTGTTTTAAAATATATTTTCTTTCCTTTTCAGCCCATTACCCTAGGTAAGAGTCTTATATCAAACCCATCTGAATATTTTTGCCTCTTGACTTCCTTTTCAAATTTCCTAGAACTGTGGCCCCCATTTGTCTCTCAGTTCTTCCCTGAAAATTTACTTTCCAACCCTGAAATTTGACTTTTCAGTCACTCTTAGGATGATTTTTTTCCCCCACCATGGTCTCCAATGAACATTGCCAACAATTACTATTGCCAGTGCTATCAGATCCTTCACAGTCCACTTACTTCTTGGATAAAACGATCACTCCATTCGCCTATGCTGATGACTTCTGAATGTGTCTCTAACCCAGAGCTTTATCTATGCCATAATGATGTAGGCATTCCAAACTTTGCTTTAACACAAACTTACCATCTTGCCAAAACCACTTCCTGCTCCTCCAGTAGTTTTCTCTCATTCAGTTGCACCACCATCTATTCATTTGTCCGATCTAGAGGCTTATAAAACCATCTTCTACACCCCAAATATATTTGATTTACCAGTGGCTGATACCTCCTTAAAGTCCCCCTTTCAACCCCTGCCCCCAGTCAGGGATTTAGAGCAGGAGTAAACTTGTCCCCAAATCTCTGTCCTTCAGTTCTCTCACTCTCTCCAATTCATCCTTCACACTGCCTCCAGGGTGATCTTTCTCAAATTTAAATCTGCTATATCATTGTTTTCTTTTCTACTTCCTTTATTTTTAACTTTTCTGCTAAATCTCTCTGGTAGGTTCTCTCCCTTCTTATAAGAAATACTGCCTGGATGATTGTTTTTGTATTAAACAAAGCGAAATACAAAACTGCCAAGGTTTTAGCACCACTCTGGAAATCTCGAGAAAAGGGGTCATGGTGTGAGACTTTAGTTACTTTTTTAAAAATTTTTAACGTTTTTATTTATTATTGAGAAACAGAGACAGAGCATGAGTATCCGAGGGGCAGAGAGAGGGAGAGACACAGAATCTGAAGGAGGCTCCAGGCTCTGAGCTGTCAGCACAGAGCCCAACCGGCAGGAACCAATGAACTACAAGGTCATGACCTGAGCCAAAGTCGGATGCTTAACTGACTGAGCCACCCAGGTGCCCTGGTCGAACTCCTTTCACCATCAATCTGTCACTACTGTTTGTCCCAACATGCCAGGTCCTGGAGACGGCACTACTCGGTTAAATTGTCAATACCAATTCCTTTATATAATATTCAGTGATTAAATAACTTTACAAAACCATGACTAAATGTTACAAAAAAATGATTAAAACTCCAGGTAGAACAGTAAGAAAATCCAGGAAAATTAAAAAGATTTGTTGGATTTATTATTTCAAATCTTTCTGCCTTCTTTGTTTTTTAACAAGCGTTAATCTTCATCTCTTAGGCCAGCCTTTTAGATGGCTAAAAGGTGGACTTCCAATACACTGACTCAGCAGCTCTGCTACCCTATGAATAAATGAAACAAATCAATGTAGTCAGATGTTTCCATTGGCTTTTGTGCAGGTGCTGAATCCTGCCTCTGGCGGGACCTGAATGTGGACTCCCAGAGATTACAGGTGCTAAAATCCACATCTAAAAATGCAGTAAGGATCAGGGTTGGCAGGCATTATCCTGGATGATGCGAAAATTATTTTAATTTACCTGTTAAAAACCATGTGAATAATAGGACACTGCTCTTAAAAGAATTCAATGAATATTTCATGGCCATTGTGAGTGGAAAACTCACTCTTGATGCAGGCAGGACTATTTTCCATAGACAGTTGGCTCAGTGGCCTAATCACATTAATATTATCAGTGAGAAGGCTTAATATTATTCTCCAATTAGGCTTAGACAGTTTCTAATATTCTGTCAGATCATTTATGCCAAATAACTCCATATGGAAAATGGATTAGTTTAAAAATTTAAGGATAAGTTTTGTAGCTCATTTGTATTTGTTTTGGGAGATGGGCAGGGACAGCTATTGTAATAAAACTACATGGTCACTAAGCCCATTTGCCTTAAAAACTGTTCATAAAAAATATCTCAAAAATGCCTTTACAGATGGAGAATGATCCGAAAAGCAGTATATAAAACATGGGTTTATTTCTTTGTTCACAATGTGAACTAAGTCTTTCATCTCATAAACATGTCTCCTAATTGACCCTAATGTGCATACCTATAGTACATAATACTAATGACCTTGAGCCATATCCTAGAACTGACTGTTCTTAGATTTTCAAAGCATTTCTTCAGTATAGTTTCAACGTTAAGGTTAATTTAATTGCAATCAGCTTTTTATAATTCCAAAATGAATGTCCTCTGAATTGTAACCTTTACAGCAAGCATATTTTATTGAATCACAGAGCCAAAAGAGACCTTTGAAATCACGTAGCTTATTAATTTGTGAAGCTGTTTATAGATCAGCATCATCGGGGGAAATTTTTTTAAAAAGAATGCAGATCTGTAGGATTTGCCTCAAACCAATTAAAACCTGAAGATTAGACTTTTTAGGAAATTCCTTAGATATTGCTGATACTGAACAGCCAGCTTCAGAAGAATAAATTCATTCTTTCCAGTTTATAAATAAGAAAACTGAGGCAGGCCAAGGAAAGCAAAGTAACTTACCCAAATAATATAGCAGATCTGAGCAAGATCCTGACTCCTAGCTCCCAACACAGAGTAATTTCCAAGAATAAAAATAGAGAATTTCTTATATAAAGAAACACAGGAATTATTTAAAACAGGGAAAATGTATGAGTTTTGGTGATTTTATGTGATCATTCTCCTCTCGGAATAAATTTTTCTGCTTCTAGCTTAGATGCTGTTGAACCAGGCTGAGCAAATTAAATGTTTGCTTGAGATTTGCTGTCCTAGACTGAGGCCATGGTAATAAATGTGTTACTTGTAACAAGTGCAAAGCCTATTACCGTCGATAATAATGTGTTTTATAATTTATTTTTCCATATTCCTCTAAGAAACTCAATAGACTTTGCTTCAGCATTGAGCGCTGTGGTTTTATATGGTGGATTTTCAAATGACATTGAAATGCAGCATTAAATTCTAAAAATACATTCACTTAGTCCATAATACAACACTGCTAAGACCTGAGCAATCACTTTTGATGCTGCTGCAAAACTACAATGATGCTAAATTCTTGCCGAGTCAATGGGTTCAGCTACAGCAGCCATTACATGAATCATAGATCATGAAAAAGGGCTCATATAATACTTTGCATTTGTTTTGATCTCCAAGGAGTCATGCATTAAAGTAAAAGCTAAAATCTATACTGATCTGTAATAATTTCTGCCTTTTGATATCCTTCATTTTTTACCCTGTGCCTCGCTGATGATAATAAGCACTCTGAAACATTTAGCAGGGCTCAGAATTTAGCTCTAAGTGCTTTTGGTAGATTGGTGCTATAGATCCTTAAAGAATGATGTGTGTACAATAGTAATTATTTACTCTCTTGCTGAATTGAAATTATAGTTCTTTCTTCGGGAAGCCACTGCTATTCCTTTGTTTACTGCTCCTAGCAAGTATCATTAGACTTGCATAAAGCAGACAGTCCTTGTGTTTTTGCCATTGTGAGCACCTTCACCAGTCAGTGTACTTTCTTGCTCCTGGATGAAAAGTACAGGAATCTGTCTTTGACCAGTCATCAGTATGCTTTGAAGCTTCATAAGGCTCATCATCATGTAATGTGCCAAAGAAGTGTAGGAGCTTTTGACAGTGCCAATGCTGTTCCTAAAGAGCACATTCAGATTCAGTGTGACCACTGCAAAATGAGAGGTAGAAATAGAATATCTCCAAGGAGCTTTTAGTTTGAAAGGTCTGTATAATTTTGAAAATAAAAGGTTGGGACACATCTGTCCTGGTCCTTGTTGATTGTCTTGAGTTTGCAGTTGTCGGCCACTTCTGTCGTCTTTAGACTGTTCTTAAAAAGAATGAAGATTTCCTAATTAATGGAGGTTTAGTCTTAATTAGGTAGTAAAAAGAATAATCAGAACACTGATTGGCTAAGCATGGCAGTTGATCATGTGATAGGGGTGAACATTATCTGTGTAACAACAAACCTTGCCTGATGAAACTCATCACTACCTCATGTACCTCTCACACCACTCAAGTTCTCTGGTATTGCCTACCATCCTTAGGAGGCAGAAATAAGGCAGAGGTCAGATGTTCTATAGCTGGGGTGTTAGTTTCTTTTCTTGTCTTCCTATCTTATTGTAGGAAAAATGGGCAAAAGTAACTATAGAAAGAATTCTATCTACCTTAGTTTACTCTGAGATGTCCTAGAGTTATGTAGAAACGACTATTCGAATTATTTGAGGGCTATGGCCCAATTTTATTGGTTATGTTTTAAAGTATATTTTTGTTTACTATGTATGTAAAATTATGTAAATATGTGTAAACTAAGCAATGACAATTCATCTGTATACTCTGTCAAAATCTTGTTTCAAGAAAGTGCTTATTATTCTCTTTGCAATCATCTTTGTAATCTTCCTGAATTCCATTCTGTATTTTTTTCTGCTCGAAAGAAATAATTTTCTGTTGAACATTCCTTTGCTTCACTTTTTGACTTTAATGATAAGTTGTTGTGTACCAAAACAACATAATGTTTAAGTTTTCATGATTCTAAGAGAGAATTACTTTGTACAAACCATGATTTGCCTTTTAACTTTATTAGAGGCTGTGCTCCAGAAATTCATTCTTACTGTTTTTTAAGGGCGTAGTACATTCATACTTGTTGTCATACATCAATACAATATGAATGTAGAGCAACTTATTGATTCTTTTGCAAATGCACATTCAGATTGTTTCCATAAATATTCAGCCCTCCAGAAGTACTTTTGTCTCAGTTCACATGTGTTGGAGTTCTTTAGGTAAATAATCTCATGTGGAATTACTGGATTCCAGGATTAGCTTTGTTTATTTTAAACAAAAATTTTTCTTAATGTTTTATTTATTTCTGAGAGAGGGAGAAAGAGACAATGTAAGCAGGGGAGGGGCAGAGAGAGAGGGAGATGCAGAATCCGAAACAGTCTGAGCTAGCTGTCAGCACAGAGCCCAATGTGGGGCTCGAACCCACAAACTGCGAGATCATGATCTGAGCTGAAGTTGGACGCCTAACCTACTGAGCCACCCAGGTGCCCCAGGATTAGCTTTGTTTAGAGAATGTCCATTCGTCTTGCAAAATGCTTAAAGTAAGTAGTATTTCTTACATCATTTTATACCCATCTCATTTGTTTTGGTTTTTACCCACACTTGACAATGTCCCACTTTCCTATGTGCCATTTCTGTGGGTATCGAACTATTTAATGGTTATTTTAATTTGCATTTCTCAGACTAATTGTTTTTTAAAATTTATTTATTTTGAGAGACACAGAGACCGTGAGAGTGGGGAAGGGGCAGAGAGAGAGAATCCTAAGCAGGTTTCCTGCTGTCAGCACAGAGCCTGACGTGGGGCTCAAACTTATGAAACTGAGATATTACCTGAGCTAAAAGCAAGAGTTGGATGCTTAACCTACCAAGCCACCCAGTCACCCCTCTCAGACTAATTTTTAATTTTGGTTTATTATTAAAGTATAGTTGACACAGAGTTATATTAGTTTCAGGTGTACAACATAGTGAATCTGCAAGTCAATGTACATTATACTATGCTCACCATAAGTATAGCTCCCATATACTATGCTCACTGTAAGTATAGCTCCCATCTGCTTCCTAATTTGGAGGCTGAGCATAATTTCATGTGTTTACTTGATGTTTACAGATTTACTCTTCTGTAATGTGCTTTACATGGCTTTTGCCATCTTTTCTATTGTGTTATGTGTGTTCTTAATACAATGGTAAACTTTTCTTTATATATTTTGGATATTAACTCATCTCCCCTCCCCCCATTTTTAGTTTGTTTTATTTTACTTGTGGTATCTTCTGATACCATAAAACATTACTAATTTCTTTGTGTGTGTTATTTTGTATCTTACTTAAGAGATCCTTCCCTAACTGGTAACATAAAGATATTATTCTATATTGCCTATTATTAGTTTTATAGATTTATATTGTCTTTAAATGTTCTACACTTTTTTATATATGGTGTGAGAGAGTAATTTAATTTGATGATTGCATGACATAAAAATGTAGTGTCAGTACCATTTATTGAAAATTCTATCCTTTCTCCATTGTCCTGTAATATTCTGTCATAAAGCAATTAGCAAATATATATGGGCTTTCTGTTGGAAGAGGAGATGAGAGTTCTGTTCAACTAGTTTATATTTAAGTAACACCAGGTTATCTTAATCTAAATTTATAATACTTCGTAGTGTTTGGTAAGGTAATTCTTCTACACTTTCGTCTTCCTTAAGAGTATCTTACCTGTTCTGGGTCTTTGTACTTCCATACAATTTTTGATTTAGCTTTTCAATTTCCACCAAAATAATAGTTCGATCAGTGTCAGTTAACATTCGTAACTATTGGTCAGTTTGGGAAGAATTGATAGACCTACAATGTTGATGTTCTGGATTCATTGTTCATGTTTTATTTCCTATATATCTTTTTAAATGTCTTCCAATGAATTAGATTTATAAAGATCTTGTAATCTTTGTAAACTTTGATGATGTATATTGTTGTCAGTAAGTGACATCTTTGAAAAGTGACTTTGAAATTTTAGAATTGTTTGATTTAGAGTGCAATTAAGCAGATAGTACAGAGTTTCCATATACCCTACCCTTACTCCACAGTTTCTCTTGTTAACTTTTATGTTAGTATGGCACATTTTTTGCAACTAATGAACTGATAGTGATACAGTAAGGTTAACTATAGTAAAAATGCATTCATATTTCCTAATTTTATTTTTTACTTTTGATAGTGATAGAAAATGAGAATCTTAAGTAAACGTGGGGCTCCATCTCATGAATTGAGCTGAAATCAAGTCAGACACCCAAATGGCTGAGTCACCCAAGTGCTCTAGTTTTTCTTAGTTTTTAATAAAAGTCTTTTTTTAAATTTTAGGATACGGTCTACAATATCATTACATTGCATTTGGTCACCACTCTTTAGTCTTTTTTTGCTTTGGGAGTTTGTCAGATTTTCTTTGTGTTTGATAATCTTCACTATTTGAAGAATTACTTAATAGTCAGGTATTTTGGAAACCGTTCTTCACTTGGAATTTTCTTTCTGTCTCATGATTTGACAGAGGCTATGGATTTGGGGAAGGAAAAACACAGAAGTAAGGTAGTATTTTCATCATGTCATATCAAGGGTACTTACTATCTACATGCTTTATGACTGTTGCTGTTGGCTTTAATCACTTAGTTGAAGTAGTGTTTTATCCAGCTAGTCCACTACTGTAAAGCTACTGTGCATTTCCACCAACCCTTTTTCTGTACTTTTGGAGGAAAGTCACTGTATGCAATCTATACTACAAAATAGAGAGTTATGGGGTGCCTGGGTGGCTCAGTCAGTTAAGCGTCTGACTTTGGCTCAGGTCGTGATCTCAGTTTGTGGGTTTGAGCCCCAGATCAAGCTCTGTGCTGACAGCTAAGAGCCTGGAGCCTCCTTTGGATTCTGTGTGTCTCTCTCTGCCCCTTCTCCATCCATGCTCTGTTTCTCTCTGTCTCAACAATAAAAGTAAACATTAAAAAATGTTTAAAAAATACAGTTATGATCTCTCCAATATTACATTTTCTATTTCATTTTCTGGTGAATAGAAGTTACTATGTCCTCACTATGCCTGAGGACAATGGTTAATAGAAGTGTTGATACTGGATTTCATTATATGTTTCCTAATCTGTCTGCATTTAGTTCATAGTGAAGCCTGGTTAATTGTGTCCGAGGATCTTGGAGGAATAATGGATTTTTATTTTATTTTATTTTGTAATGTTTATTTTTGAGAAAGAGAGACCGAGTGTGAATGGGGGAGGAACAGAGAGAGAAAGGGAAAATCTGAAGCAGGCTCTAGTCTCTGAGCTTTCAGCACAGAGCCCAACATGGGGCTCAAACTCACAAAGCATGAGATTATGACCTGAGCCGAAGTCAGACAGTTAACTGACTGAGCCACTCCTGTACCCCTGGAAAGACAGATTTTTAAAACCAAATAAGAGGGGTGCCTGGGTGGCTAAGTCTATTAAGCATTTGACTTTGGCTCAGGTTATGATCTCACAGTCCATGAGTTGAAGCCCTGTGTCAGGCTTTGTGCTGACGGCTCAGAGCCTGGAGCCTGCTTCAGATTTTGTGTTTCCCTCTCTCTCTGTCCCTCTCCAGCTTGCACTCTGTCTCTGTCCCTGTCTCTCTCTCAAAAATAAATAAACAATTAAAAATAAATTGAAACCAAATATGATAGGTTGTATTCTGTTGCAGTAATCAAAACTTCTTTCCTGAAGTTTAGCTTTATTACCATCAACTTCTTGCCAAGTGACTTAACACATAAGCACACATCAATTTAATGATACCAGAGTATAGACATCTCTGTGTTCATCAAACTCTCTCCTCTCTTGCCTCCTATGTATTACCTAGTCTCCCCTTGTTTTTGTCCCTGGAAATTCTTATTGTGCTTTCTTCTCAAGTTCCCATTCTCTTGCTTCTGAAATGTATAATCTGTTCTAGACCCTCTTCTTTCTGTACACTTTCTCCTCTATGTATTTCCATTACCCTCTTACTTCGATTTTGGCCACTCTATTTCTTTTATCTTTGAACTCTTTCCAAACCCCTATGCCCATGTTCTACTGCCTGTAAGATAATTGATTGATGCTGTTTGCAGACTTGTCCAGGGTAGGAAACCTTTTTTTTCCTCCTCCAAATCAGGCCTTCTTCCTTTCACTTATGTACATGAGTCCCACTCTACTTCTCTCAGTTACCAGGCTCAAAACCTTGTCTCATTTTCATACATGGAAAAAAACCCTTAATATGCAGATGATGGTACTGGGCTAGACACGGAAGATGAAATGATGAATGGCACATGACGGGCCTCCATGGACAGCCCCCAAAGAAGTGCCCATCTCTTTCTTTTCATATAAAAAGTTCGAAGATCTGCAGATTTGTACTACATTTCTATTAATTTAATTTCTTCTCTTCAATTCCTAGTATCTCTACTAAGATCCAAACCTCCCTACCATTTCCTCCAAATGTAATCTACATGCTGGAAACGTGTCGTTTCTTCAGTACAGCTCTAAATATTTTGATCTCACTAAACCAGGTGCCTTTAAATTCTGAATCTGACATAAAGCCCTGCTCTGAATTTTTTGTTTTTTTCTGGGCATGTTGTCGTTGCAGTAAAAGGTAAGTTAAAGTGAATATTTACCAGAGATAAGAATTTTTCCCCCAGAAAATAAAGGATCACCTTTTTTAGGTTTTCTTTAGATTTAGGGTTATTTTTTTTTAATAGGTTTAGTAATGCTCCAATTAGCTCACAGTGTTTAACTGTCTAATCCAAGTAAGGAAAACCAGAACTGTTTTTTTAACCTGCTCCTGACCTATTGTACTCTCATGGAGAAGTCTGCTTTTTCTTGTTTGCTTGCCTATAAAACAGTAATCATAAACTGTTTAATTCTTGACTATCAACAGGTGAATTATAATCATTGTAGATAACCTTGACTTTATGTCCTTATTGGCTTAATTACAGAATAGTGGAAACTATCTTTAACTGAAATTATATACCAACTCTTGGCTGCTTTCAATCTTTCTCCATCCAGCTCACTGCACTTAAAGAGAGCTTTTGGATTTAAAAAACATAATAAATTATTTTTTTCACATTGTTTGCAATCTCTGAACAATTACTTCTTGGATACTACTTTTGCGCGAGCAACTTCTTATTAAACGAGAATACCACATTAGTTATCTATAGCTTGGAGTCAGAAGCAAAGGTGACCGGGATTGAGAAAGAAAAATTTAACGTTTTCTAATCTCCTATAGTAGTATTTCTTTGTTAAATGGAAATGCTTAGATATTTAATATACATATATTTTAATTTTTTAAATGTTTATATATTTTTGAGAGAGAGAAAGAAAGAACATAAGCAAGGGAGGAGCAGAGAGAGAGAGAGAGGGAGACATAGAATCTGAAGCAGGCTACAGGCTGTGCACTGTCAGTGCAAGGCCCGACATGGTGCTTAAACTCACGAACCATGAGATCATGTCCTGAGAACAAGTCTGACGCTTAACTGACTAAGCCACCCAGGTACTCCTTTAATACATTTTTTTTAATGTTTGTTTATTTTTGAGAGAGTCCACAAGCAGGGAAGGGGCAGAGAGAGGGGGAGGACAGAGGATCCAAAGTGGGCTTTCTGCTGTCAGTGGGCTTTCTGATGTCGATTCAGGGCTCGAATCAAGAACTGTGAGATCATGACCTGAGTCGAAGTTGGTCACTCAGCTGACTGAGCCACCTAGGTGATCAAATGTTTCAATATTTAATGGTATACCTGTCAAACAATAGTTACCTAGGGTAATTTCTGAATTCAGTTTGGATCTGGATTATGCCTCTCTTATTTCTATGACCTTGGGTATAATACTTATTCTCTCTGCTTCTGTGTTGTCATGCATAGAATGGGCAGTAAATAGGATTGCACTTAGTCCACATGTCTGATGTAACTTCTAACACATGAAATAAACAGATGTAAATGAATGTAAACTATTAAACCAGGGGTTCTCAAAGTATGATCCAAAACTGCTGCAGCATCATTATCTGGGAGCTTGTTTAGAAATGTCAAATCTTGGGTCTCCTTCCAGACCACTAACTAGGAGCCTTGTGTGTGTGTGGGGGGGAGGGTGCTCAACAATCAGGTTAACCGGTGCTCTGAGAGTCTCATGCTATATTCAGGGAACTGATGCAATAAAAGTATGAATGAATATAAAACATTAGACTGTAATTACAAGATGAAGCAGGGAATGATCCTACCTTAGATGGCTGAAGAAAATTGGAGATAGTCACTACATTTGAGATGGTAAATTGTCCTTAATCTTGGAGGCAATTCAAAATAGTTACTCGTTTTGAAAACATTAGATTCTGTCCAGAAGAACAAGGTGAGGATGTGACTGACATCACCATGTCATATTTAGGGAACTAGAAGTTCTTCAGAAAGTGCAGATCAAATAACAGGAGGAAGAATTTATTCCGTTGAAAATATCTGTGTCAGTTGCCAAATTACAAAATCCCTTAAAATCAGGAAGTCAGATTTGTTTTACTATGTACTAATATTTGTGGCAGTTAATGGTGCTGTAGTGGAACCATATCATCCAGTGGGAATAACTGAAATCTCAGGGTGGAGTGAGGGGTCTCTAAAAATGTTAGGATTCTTAAATCCGTAAACAAAAAGAAGATCAAGAAAAAGGTAAAGCTTACAGTCTAACTCTTAGGAAAAGTGTAAATTCATTGAACTCTGTAGTCTATTTCTACCTTCTAGTCACCAAGAAACACTTAAATACGTATTCCGAACTATGTGGATTGGAAATGACCTACTTTTGAAGTACTCCTTTCTTGAATCAATTATGTGAAGGTCAGAAGAAGGGGAAGGGGATGGGAGGGAAGCATAAATGCTACCAACAAAGGAGGGTGTGTGTTTCAGCCAGAGCACCGTGCTCGGCCTCGATGGGCAAATTCGTGATTGCCTGAGGCAAAACAATTCTATTTCATTCCTGGCACACTGCTATATGCTCTGCCTTGCTTACTCTGAGGATTTTAGAGTTAGGAAAATGTGATCCTAGAAACATCTGAATATAATATTCTGGCTTCAAGACACGAACTCTGTTACTTAAACTGTCAACTCGTGTATATGCGTGAGGACAGAAGGGTTCAGTAGGCCTCTGCCCTATTGTGTTAACATGATCACCTTCTAAAGGGGGAAGAAATGCAGTTAATTTAGTTTTGTTTTAAATAATCTGCTCTCTTCCTTTTTTTTGTTATGTATCTTTTTAATCAGAGTAGGATAGTTAGCAGGGTCATAAGACCTTCAAGATTTTCTTGTTAAGGCTTTTGGACTTAAAAATATTTCTGTGGTCAGTATCAAATACCAAGACATTGATCTATGGGTGGTGAGGGGATGATTCATGTACTGAAATTGCATTTGCCTGTTGATTTTTATTAATATGCTTTTTAAAATAACTGGTTTTAATTCCCATGCTATCGGGAGTCTTCTTTCCAGATTTTTCTTTTATATGACACAGTGGAAACTTAAAATTCCTTTGAACAAACTTTCCTATGTCTTCAAGCACTCTACACCTCTCACATTGATCAAAACTCCTCTCCGCAGATTACACTGTCTTCCTCAGATGCCCATCTTGAGGAGAATGCCCTTTCCTCACAGCATGTGCCACAGGATTTCAAAACATAGATGGCATCCCCTGATTCCTTAAAATAGCTTTCAAACCACTACTATTCTTAATGTTAATAATTATTTTAAATTTAATACACATTTTTTAATTTTTTTAAAAATAAAAAAATTATTTCTGAGACAGAGAGAGAGAGAGAATTATTTCTGAGACAGAGACAGACAGAGAGAGAGAGAGAGAGAGAGAGAGAGAGACAGTGAGCAGGGGAGGATAAGAGAGAGGGAGACACAGAATCTGAAACAGGCTCCAGGCTCTGAGCTAGCTGTCAGCACAGAGCCCGACGTGGGGCTCGAACCCACAAATCGTGAGATCATGACCTGAGCTGAAGTCAGATGTTTAAGCGACTGAGCCACCCAGGTGCCCCTAAATTTAATACACATTTTTATTGCAGTGATACATGGATATACTTTTAAAATGTGATAGTAAATGTAATAGTAAAATGTAATAGTAAAATGTAAATAGTTCTACAAAGTTTGTTACAAAAACCCAGTAGTCTCTAAAACACAGCCCAATTCTAGGCCCTAGAGGCATTTTTCTTTATTTTTAAAATGTGTTTATTTAAATTTTTTATTTTTAGAGAGACGGTGTAAGAAGGGGAGGGGCAGAGAGGGAGAGAGAAAGAATCCCAAGCAGGCTCCATGCTGCCAGTGCAGAGATAGATGCAGGCCTTGACCTCTTGAACTGTGAGATCATGACCTGAGCTGAAACCAAGAGTAGTATGTTTAACCACCCAGGTGCTCCAGTTTATTTATTTTAAAGAGAGGACATGCAGGTTTGCACATGAATGCTTGACAGTGGGGGAGGAGCGGGGAGAGAGAGAGAAAGAGAGAGAGAATCCCAAGCAGACTCCAGGGTGTCAGGGCAGAGCCTGAAATGGGGCTTGATTTCACCTGAGCTGAAATCAAGAGTCAGGTACTTAGCCAACTGAGCCACCGAGGCACCTGAAAAGGCAATAATTTCAATCCCAAGTTGCTTCTTTTGAAATTTGCCCTCAGATGTATAAACATCATGTGTATATCATTTTTTTTCAGTTTTAGATATTAGCTATTGACTTCCTACAGAGTAAGAGTATTTACCTTTTTTAATCACTTATCCCCATCTTCTCACTCATTCTTGACCTCCCTACCCACCTCCAAATGGAGGGATAGTTAGTTTTTAAGTTATTCTCTAGATCAAGATTTAGTATTATGACCATGTGATTATAATTCTCTGCTGAATCATGCAAAAAATAAACTACTTTTCTATAATATCTCTTCTCCTTAGAGTTGATATTCTTTCTCTGTTTTCTCTGTACCCACCACTATGTCATCCTTAAACTCTGTGTCAGAAGTGTATATCATTTTATGTGTCTCTGATCTTCATTTTTTTATTCTCTGTAGCTATTGTTCTACAGCTTCACTGCTCAAGTTGTCTCCCTACAGGCTCATGGCCTTATCTCTACAGATGACTCAGGACATAGCACATGACCATATAGCAAAAATCAAAGTAATCAGCTACAGTAACAGACACAGCTTGTTTGGTACCACCCTCACCACTTTCCTTCTCTTCTCAGTAGACAAGCTCTGGTATGATCTAAGTCTACCTCCTTTGCTCTAGATCACAGCCCTCTAGTAGGTCAGTAAATTGCTCATCCAAATAGCTTCAGTCTCTTTTCTTACTTTATTTGACTTGTAACTACCTTAGTCTAGTCCTCCTCATCTATGTTTACTATTGCAGCAGTCTTTCACATGCTCCTTATCTCCTGCCCGTGACACCCCAACCTCTCCTCACATGGCCATGAGGAATGGAAGTCCCCCGCTGTATGTGTTGTAGAATGTGTGCCCCTGAGCATGACATGTAAAGCCAGCAGGGCTTCCTGACTCTTCAAGCTTGGCTGTGCTAGATTGGCAAACATTTTGTGGACATATTTATGTATAGCAAAAGTCACAGTCATTAAGTATCTTTCAAAGTGTTTTGATAAACATGTTGGCCCATGTGTCAACTGTATGTATTGTATGTATTGTATGTATTTTATATTTTTAAGTTTATTTTCAGAGAGAGAGTGAGCATGAGTGGGAGAGGGGCAGAGAGAGGGAGAGAGAGAATCCTAAATAGGCTCCACACTGTCAGCACGGAGTCTGACATGTGTCTTGATTCTCAGCTTTGTGAGATCATGACCTGAGCCAAAATCAAGAGTCAGACACTTAACCAACTGAGACACTCAGGGACCTCTACACCATTTGAAAACTTTAGATCCCAGAATAATGAACTACTTACATACCTTCAAATCTGCCTCACTCTATAGTACTTCTGCACATGCCTATGCCTGTTCTCCCTTGACCTACACCACTTGTCCAGTCACTTGGTAGAAAACACTTTTAAAAAGTACCTTTATCCACTTTTTTTTTGTCTTAGACCTTCTGCATAACTGTCATGATGCCCCTGAATCCTTATTGTCTTTACATATCACATATCTGTTCTCCATCATACTGTACACCTTCCAGAGTAGGGTCCACTTAAAAACTTTTCTAAGAATATTCCATCCTTGATAGCAAGTAGGAATTCAATAGTTATTGAACAAAGGCACAAAGTAAATAATGAAGAAATGTGTAGGTTTTTCTGTTGTCGTTTTGTTGTTCTTATTTTGTTTAATAGTCCAGTTCAGATGAATGGCATGGTGGTTAAGAGTAGAAACAGGAGACTATGATTACCTGACTATAAGTCTGGACTCAGCTACATATATATTACCTGTGAGATTTGGGAAAGTTCTATAGCCTAAAGTGGTTCAGCAGCCTAAAATGTAAAATGGGGACATTCATGGTACTTATCTAAGGGTTGTTAAAAAGATTAAGTTGTACCCTTTTAAAATTCTTGGACACTTTTTGACATCCAATTAACTTACATTATTGCTATTATTGTTAACTTACGTTAATAATGTTTACATTTACAAATTTTACAAAAATAAAATTTTTACATTGAAGACATTAAAAATTTAGCTAATCTAAGGAAGATCAAATATTGTAGAAATCATCTAACTTAATGAGGTATTTCATAATATTTCTTGTTGGAAGGTAAGAAAAATAGTTATCACAATATCTATACCACTGAAATGAGATATTCCAGGTTCCTATAATCTGAATTTGTTTATTTATGTTATATAGACATTTCCTCTGTATTATTTTATGGGTATTATATTACAACTACCTAATACATAAACATTACTGCAGCAATTCAAAATTAAATCCATATTGTTCTTACTGGAGATCACATCACACCAGCCCATGAGAGAATGACCCAGCCAGCCCATCTCATCCAGGGCAGTTCAGATGCACAGACAACTGATGAGGTTTTGAAAAATGAGAAAAGGATAGAAGGTTGAGAATGTGAAACAAGGATTGTGGTGCATGGTTAGAAACAGGTGGGATTGATTTAGATTGCCTTCCAGAAGGAGATGCTGATTAAATAGATAAGTTGTTTTATAGTCCAGATCTGGTTGTAGCATGTCTTTAAAAATAATTCTTTTAAAAAAATACATAATCTGATGCAAAAATGAGCTGGCAGCCCATTCAAATGGAAAGCTGTAGTTAATAAAAGTAATTTTTTCTGCTTTACACACAACAGAATTTACACCAATATATTTTTATGGCTATTCAACTAAAAATAAAATCAAGATGGGGACTATAGTTACATTTTTCTTTAGTAGAATCTGAATTTTTAGATTCTAAGTTCTATAGCTGTATTCCTGCCATCTGGTGGTTGAAAATATTGATGTTCTTGCAGTCTGTGAAGCTATATTCTTTGTACACACATATTAATATGCATTGCCTCCCACAGAGTAATTTGCCATAAGTGAAACTGGCATGCATTTCAGTACATTGCACATGGAAAAAATGGAATGTATTTCCTTTTTTGGCTTTTTCAATCAAAATTTATGATGGCCTATTAAATTATTTGCACACAAAAGTTTATTGTGTTGAATTCTATAAATGGTATTGTTTTGGAATGAAGCTTATTTTTTCATTTCAACAGGCTCTAAAGATATTTTCTTCCACTCTCTCCGACTCAGTGCATTTTTAGAATGCCAAGGAATTTTTAGAGAGCTTTAGAATTATTAATTTTGGTTAATGTCTTTTCAAGAATAGGCAAGTAAATTGAATGCAAAATGAAAAAGTAAAGTGCAGTTGTCAGTGGAGTTGAAGACCACCATTCGATTGGTTTGTGAGCATCTGGACCTTCATTTCTGTAAAGAACAGTTTTTTGTACTCCTTTCAAACCATGCAAAATATGTAATGAAACAGGAGTGAGTGTAGCAAGAGAATGGGGAACCAGAGAGAGCAGACGCTTACATAGTTACAGTGGAAATAAAGGGAAGATATCCCAGGCAATGTAATCCATCACAGGATCCCTTCTCCCTAGGGTCAGGGTCAAACTTAATTGTTGACTCCCTTTAAGACCTTGACTCTAGGTCATGACTGCCCTGAAAACCTCCCACTCTTACTAGTTAGCAGGAATCTCTACTAAGCTGTCACTGTCAGAGAACTGTCAACACTGTGGGTGGGTGTGTGTGTGGGGGGGGGATTTTTCCTCTTAGAATGGGGTTGGTCTTAGGTGGTTTATTTGTCTGATTAAGTCTTTGCAGCTGTGTGTGCAAGAGGGGCGGTTCTGCCTAGATAAGAATATTTTCAATATTAACTGAAGTTTTACTCGATATTCCCTCTGAGATTTTTCTATTTTTCTATTTTGTTAGGAAAAAGACAGGGAATTTGGAAACATGCTATTTGGATAGGATACCAGGCCTACTTTTCTCTCCTGTTAATTGACTTCACTTAATAATTTTGATCTCAGTAGATTTATCTATAAAATGGGGATGATGACAAAATACACCCCACCTGAACCAGAAGGCTTTTTAGTTATCAGTAAATATATTATAAAGATTTTATAAAATAGACTGCTAAAAAACTGTAATATTCAGCTTTGCTCTAATTCTATTTGCTTCTTCCTATCCCTGCTTCTAGCCAGTTCAAAAAAAGGACAAAATAGTACTTAATAGGTGAGGAATATTGTATGTAAGAGCAACTGTCCACAAGGGGGCAGTTGATGACAAAAACTAAGTGAATGGGGAGCTCGACAATGTGAGTTAAGAAGACTAAGGGTGGGGCCATCTACAAATAGCTACCACCGTCCACTGTCAAACTCAGGTTGAAAGTTTGTAATTAAAGATTAAATTCTTTTAGACCTTGATGACACTTCTTTCAGAAAGTTCCTACCAAGGTGAAAACACTTTACAGAGGTTATCAGTTAGTTGGTCAGAGGCCAAGCACCGTATGTGGTAGGAAGAGGAGAAAGGATGCCTTCTCTTTCACATCTACCTTTGTCTTCCCAATGGATTTTCCCAAGGCTGAGAGCAATTTGCATGATATAATTTTTCTCAAGAAAGTACATGCCTTCACTAAGACATAATTAACTATTCAGCATGGGTATAAATACTCATTTGTTTTCCTTTGCTATTTTCTAGGGTTTCCCAAAGTTTGATGTTTTTAAGTATTTTTGAATGTATACTGTGTGTAGTTATCACTGTGGTAACCTTATAAATAAAAATATCTCCTACATACAATATATCTAAAAACATTCTGTGAATAACCTTCATATATTGGTGATAGCTCAGGGAATTTTCCATTCCTATTTGAGAAATCAGGGTGATTTTTTTTCTGTCTAAAATTACTGCCCGCCAAATATATTTTGTTCACAACCATAAAAATGATGTTTAGAATGGTGACAGGTTGTGATCACAATTTTCTCTGTGCCAAGGATGAATTTATAAAAATACCATTCTTGCAAGATTGCCAATCATTTTATATTCCTTTCTTAATGTATTTTAAGATCTAAGTCTATAAAACAGAAAAGATAAGGAAACAACTACATCTTAAATGATATTCTTTATGTAGCAAAATCTTTACAGAGCTTGAAAATAAAAGAGCAGAAATTTTAATTATGATCCTTAAATACCATGAAAATATCTGTTTGTTCATTCATTGTTAGCACCAAGCCAGTAGTTATATTGGGTGCTAAAGTCTTTGAATGATATACATAACTATTCAATATGGATCGTGCCTTTAAGTAACTCATATATTTCAAGGAACTGTATGAGTTTAGGCAGTATGATAAGTACAGTATGACAAGTACTTGAAGGGTAAGGTACAATCAGAAAGAATGACAAATTCTTGAGAATAAGAATGAAAAAAAGGCTGTGTAGAATAGGATAAAAAAAGGAGCCGATTCTTGAATGAAGACAATAGACATTTTACTAATTAAATAGATATGGTGGGTAGAGGTGTGTGTAAGAATTGGCATTTTGGAGAGATGAGTTGACATAAGAATTATATATGACATAAACTAATATTTAAGTAATAGATTACAAAAGAATAAAATCTGACTAATATGACATAATATGTCTAATGACCCACTTACTTCCCCCACTAGAGTAATTGCTATAATTACAAAGAATGTATTGCAAAATGGAATCCTTAAGTATTTTGCTTGTCTAGTTTGGATCTAATATTTTAAAGCATCAGTAAATTATAAATGACATATGCATATGAAAGAATGTGTTTGAATTATAAGGAAGCCTAAGAGAATTTATGAACCTTATATTCCCTCATCAAACAATGTGGCTATAAAACTGATAAAATACATGAATGTTCCAGTGTTTCAAAATTTTTGAGCTACATTTTTTAGAATTTTATTTAGGTAAGCATGGATAATATGATAAAGTTTTTACAGATTATACTAATTATCAAATAATTGTAAATCTTACTGCATAAAGAATTAAAACAAGTGTATTAATAGAATTATTTGTAATAGTAAATTACTAAAAGCAACCTAGATACTTAATAATAGCAGAATTACTAAATCAATTCAAGTACATCCATATGTCGCAAATACTATGCAGTATATTTAAGCCCATTAACTGGAGACATTGAATGAAGAATATGTTTTACAATATACCAAAATTTAAAAATGTAATGCCATATGTACTATGTGGAAGAGGCATTTGTTTTTTGAAACCAAATCCTATTGAAGATTCTATAACTTTATAATGTGCCTCAGTTTTGTACAATTAAGTAGCCAGTTATTAATCTTTGGGAAAATGCTTAGAAGTAAATATGATGCATGTATAATAACTGATGCAATTCAGAAATTTGTGTAAATATGTTACATACAATGTGCTATATAATGTAATAAAATTATATAATACATAATATAACATATACTATATACAATATATGTTTTCTATTATTTAACCCTTGTAATATAGTATAGTTAGAGAAGTATTTTTAATATATAACGTATATATTAAAATCTGACACTGAATCAGAAAAGAAAGAGCTTAAAAGAGTAATTTTATAGAGAGGGTATTCAGCAGATAACTTGGCTTCAGAGAGGTGTCCTTTGGTTCCCAATACTCTCTCTGACATGTCACTAAAATATTCGTGTTTGTCATATCTAGATATGCAGTTATGGTTGCCTTTAGTTTGTTCTTCATATATTGGCTGAAATTATTGTAACATGCTTTAACTACTATCATAAAACCATACTATCATAAAACACAAAATAGAATGAAAAGTTACTACTGAATTTATCATCTAAAGTAAATGAATTTTTTTTTTGTCTTTCTTACCTATATCAGCAATTCTTGGAGCAACTGAGAGCATTAATTACTTGTATTCAAGTACCTAACAAAAGCATTTTCATTTCATTAATTCATCCATTTATTCTGATAGCTCATAAATGTAACCATTGTTTCTCCTCCTTTAGTTGTCTTGTAAATCATGGAATTAGTTTCTACTCTGAACATGTATTTTATAAAGAAGGCTTAATATATGCATTATTCTTGGTAGTGTCCTTCAAGAATAGCATCATTATAGAGTAAAGCGAGTTAAAAATCTGAAGAGGCAGTTATACTTGGCTGCAACATTAACCTGAGTATATGTTGATCACCAAGAAAGGACTGAAAATGATAAAAGTATGCCAAATTATGAAATGTAAGTTGTACCTTAGAGATAATCTAATTTAACTTCAAAATGTTCTTTTTATAGATAAGTAAGTTAAAACCCTAAAGCTATATGAAACAACTTTTTCAACTAATCAGTACCAAAATTAAGACCAGATTGTATTCATATTTAACAATTTCCACATCCACAATATTTTTTTTTCTTTTTTTTCTTAGTTTGTCAAGTTGGTTTCCATATAACACCCAGTGCTCATCCCCACAAGTGCCCTCCTCCATGCCCATCACCCCCTTTCCCCTCTCCCTCAGCCCCATCAGCTCTCAGTTTGTTCTCAGCATTCAAGAGTCTCTCATGGTTTGCCTCCCTCCTTCTCCCCAAATATTTTTCCCCTACTTCTCCTCTATGGTCCTCTGTTCAGTTCCTCCTCATCCACCTATATGTGCAAACATATGGTATCTGTTCTTCTCTGCCTGACTTACTTTGCTCAGCATAACACCCTCAAGGTCCATCCATGTTGCTACACATGGCCAGATTTCAGTCTTTCTCATTGCCACGTAGTATTCCATTGTATAGATGAAACACATCTTCTTGATTCATTTGTCTGTTGATGGACACTTAGGCTCTTTCCATGTTTTGGCTATTGTTGAGAGTGCTGTTATGAACGTTGGGGTCCATGTGCCCCTATGCATCAGCACTCCTGTATCCTTTGGGTAAATTCCTAGCAGTGCTATTGCGTGGTCATAGGGGAGTTCTATTGTTCATTTTTTGAGGAATCTCCACACTGTTTTCTAGAGGGGCTGCATCATTTTACATTCCCACCAAGAGTGTAGGAGGGTGCCGTTTCTCCATATCCTCACCAGCATCTAGAGTCTTCTGATTTGTTCATTGTAGCCACTCTGACTGGCATGAGGTGGTATATCAGTGTGGTTTTGATTTGTATTTCCCTGATGAGGAGGGACACTGAGCATTGTTTCATGTGTCTGTTGGCCATCTGGATGTCCTCTTTGGAGATGTGTCTGTTCATGTCTTCTGCCCATTTCTTCACTGGATTATTTGTTTTTCAGGTCACATCCACATTTTTTTTTACTTGGTAACATTAGCTCCAATTATTCTTGAATTTTTTATATTTGCTTGAAAATATTAATAATTTATTTTTTAGTCTTCTAATGAAGACTTTACAAATCCAGATGCAAATTTATTCATTAAAATAAAAAGGAAATCTTACTGAAAACTGTTCTGTTTTGGGTCATTTAGATGGGAGTATAATAGAATATAGAAAGCTATATTCATAATTCCTTGGTTAGAGATCAATTTAGATACATTAACCAGAGACAATAAATGGAGAATATGTTCCATGGAGGAATTAAAATAAAAATATCAGTTTGGTAGTTATTATGTAGGATAGGAATTTATAGTTTTTAAACAAATCATACATTTTCTTATTTTAAGGATTCTATGGCTCTGTAATCTGTCCCAGTTATTTAAAAACATTATTGCATTTTACTTAATTCCAAATACTATAATTCAACATGTAATCAACACAAAATTAATGTGTTTTATACTTTTTCTTTCTTTTAATTGAATAAAATTGACATACTTTTGTGTAAATTTAAGGAATACAGCATGAATGTTAATTCAAAACATTTATATTGTAATATGATTGAAACTATAACAGTATTTATCACCTTACATAATGATACTATAGTATTATATATATTCATTATGCTGTGCATTAGATCTCAATGGTCTATTTACTGTTCATTACAGGTTGGTACTTGTAAACACCATTAATCTTATCCACCTCCCCCATCTTCTGGTAACCACCATTTTACTGCATTTTTTTTAAGAGTCTATTTTTAAGACTACATATAAGTGATATCCACCAGTATTTGTCTTTCTCTGTTTGACTTATGCTTAGTATAATGTGCTCAAGGTCCTTCCATGTTAAATATGGCAGAGTATCTTTTCTCAAGGTTGAATAATTTTCCTTGTGTATATGTACTACATCTTTTTTATCCACTCATCCATTGATGAACATTTAGATTGTTTCCATATCTCGGCTATTGCAAATAGTGCTATGTGCAATATGGGAGTGCATACAACTTGTCAAACTCCTGTTTCCACTTTCTTTGGGTATATACCCAGAAGTAGAATTGCTGGATCATAAGGTATATTTATTTTTAATATTTTGAGGAACTTTCACATAGTTAATTATAGTGGTTGGACTCATTTACATTCCCACTAGCAACTTTTAAGTGTTTGCCTCTCACCACATCTTCCTCGCCAGTCCCTGCTGTCTCTTGTCTTCTTGATAATAGCTATTATGGGCTTAATTTGATCATTCATGATGATTATTGACATTGAGCAACTTTTTGTTTGATATTTTGGTGTCCTCTTTGGAAAATGGCCTATACTGTCTTAAACTGGATTGCTTATTGTTTTCGTTATTAAGTTGAATGAGTTATTTCTGTATTTTTAAGAATTATCTGACATAAAATTTACAAAAGTTTTCTTCAATTTTGTAGGTTATTTTTCATTTTGTTGATATTCTCTTTTGCTGCTTAGTGGTTTTTGAGTTTGATGCAGTTTGGTTTGATTTTTATTTGTGCGGTTTATGCTTTTAGGGGCCCCCAAATAATTGCCTAGACTAATATCAATGAACTTCTCTGTTTTCTTCTAGGAGTTCTATGGTAACAAGTTTTACATTTATGTCTTTGATGCATTTTGAGTATTGTTTTGTGCTTTCTATGAAATGAGAGTCCAATTCATTATTCTGCAGGGTTTCTCCAGTTTTGCCAGTATCATCTGTGAAAGAAACTGTCCTTTTCTCATTGGGTACTTGTCTCCCTTTTCAAATATTAGTCCATTATATATGTTGGGATTTAATTCTGGGCTCCCTATTTAGTTCCATTAGTTAATGTGTATATTTTCATGTCATTATTATACTGTTTTTATTACTATGGCTTTGAGGTACAATTTGAAATTCATAAAATTCATAAGTTCAAGGCCTTTTGTAATTCTACACCAATTTTAGGGTTGTTTCTTCTTGATTTATTTATGTTTTTTTTTTTTTTAAAGACAGCAAGCACAAATTGGGAAGAGGGGTGGGTGGAGGGAGCAAGGGAGGGAAACTTAAGCAGGCTCCACGTGGAGCCTGACGCAGGTCTCAATCCCATGACCCTGGGATCATGACCTAAGCCAAAATCAAGAGTCAGGCCCTCAATAGACAAAGCCATCCAGGCACCCCTATTTCTTCTATTTCTACAAAGAATGCCTTATTCATTTTGGTGGGAATTGCATTGAATATGAAAATGGCTTTGGGTAATATGACCGTTTTAACAATATTAAGTATTGTGATGAATGCAGGTTGTCTTTTCATTTGTGTCTTCTTTGATTTTTATTAGTAAAGTCACAGTTTTCATTGCACACATTTTTAAATTCCTTGTCCAACTTTATTAAGTGTTTTTATTGTCTCTTAATGCTATTGTGAATGGGATAGTTTGCTTTACTTGTAGATGCTTCATCATCCATGTAAAGGAATGCAACTGATTTCTGTCTGTGTATTTCCATTTTTCATTTGTTTCAAGGTTTTCTTTATTGCACTTCTGATTTCTGTGACAAATTGAATGTTTATTAGCCTATTGTTTAATCCCCAAACATTGGTGAATTTTCCATTTTTCATCTTGTAATATATTTCTAATTTCATACCTTTGTGGTCAGAAGTATGGTTGATCTGGTTTCATTCTTTTTAAATTTGTTAAGGCTTGTTTATGGCTTAAAATATGATCTATCCTGGAAAGAGTTCTATGTGTACCTGAGAAGAATATATATTCCTTTAGCTGGAATGTTCTGCATATCTCTGTTAAATCCATTTTTTCTAATGCATTTTTCAATTTCAGTGATTCCTTGTTGATTTTCCATCTATGACCTATCCATTGCTGATAGTGGAATATTGAAATCCCTTACTATTTCTCCCTTAAAATCTGTTACTATTTGTTTAATAGATTTTAGTGCCTTAGTATTGAGAGGCTCTGTGTTTATAATTATTACATCTTCTTGACGTCGACCTTTTCATTATAATGACTTTCTTTATCTCTTCTTACCCTTTTTGGTTTGAAGTCCATTTTTTCTGATATAATTTTGTCTATCCCCCCCGTTCTTGGTGTATATTTGCTTGGAATGTCATCTTACATTTTTTCACTTTGAGCTTATGTATGTCTTTAGAGCTGAAAAGGGTCTTCTGTAAGCATATACACTTGACTCTTGAACAACATGGGAGAAGAGGCACCAACCTCTCATACTGTCAAAAATCCATGTATAATTTTGACCCTCCTAAACTGTAACTAATAGCTTACTATTGACTGGAAGCCTACTGATAATGTAAAGAGTCAATTAATATATTGTATGTTATATAAATCATCTATTGTATTCTTACAATAAAGTATGCTAGAGAAAAGAAAGTGTTATTAAGGAAATCATAAGAGAAAGAATATATATAGTACTGTACTGTATGTATCAATACTGTAAGTTTACATTATTAGTTTACAAGATGAATCAGCTGTCAGTACCCACATTAATATGAAGATACAAAATATTATATATAGATGTTATACATATTGCTAGTATCAGACATAAAGAATGAAGAGACAATGTGAAAAAATTACATTACAGATGAAATAATTCATGAATTGATAATGCAGAAGCAGCAATATGATTGTATTATGGTAGCCTGGTGTAATAGATATGATTGATTCATGGTAGCCTAGCCTATACACTGAAGAATGATTTGTTATAAAAAATTTTATAGGGTAGAGTATCACAGTCATATTCATAAGAAAATATTAGAAACATTGTTATGTAAAAAAAACCCCACTTACCTATGACGTTAGGCTAAGACTGTTTCTCCAATCATGAGAAAGAGGCATATTGTATGATAATGTAATCCTGTGCAAAAAGTTATAAAACACAAAACTGACACAGAATTAATTTTATATTAACTATCACTTACCTTATGCCTATGTAAGGATAAGCTATGTACTTCCATGAAGGTCTTATATGAACTACATGATGAAAACTTAGGCAATGATGATGACGAAATGTCACATACAGTTGTTACTGTACAGTTTTCAGATATTCATGTGAAGATACATACACAATAGATAACTTTATCAGCTGTACAGCATGATGATTATCTATTATTCATTAAGTGTAAGTGGATCATCATGAAGTTGTTCATCCTTGTCATTTTCATGTTGGGTAGGCTGAGGAGGAGGAAGAAAAAGAAGAGTAGGGGGTAGTCTTGCTGTCTCAGGGGGGCAGAGGTGAAAGACGTAGAAGGAGAGATAGGAACACTGGGTGGAATTTTATGTAATTTTCTGAGTTTTTGGCTTTTTAATTTTTCTAAACATGTTCTATCCATTACCAGTCCTTCTTCTGCCATTTACCTTAGTTTCAGTGCCTGTATCATAGAAGGATTTGATGTTCTATAAGAAGTTCAAAGCAGTCTTGAATAATTAGAACCCTTCAGCCAGGTTGTCTAAAGTCAATTTGTTTTCTGGTACTGTTTTCTTCTATGACTTCTTCCTGAACACGTGTCATGGTTCGAAAGCATTCATTTCCAGCGAGTCGTCCATTAATTCCTCTGGTGTGTTGTCTATTAGCTCTTAGGTTTCTCCAAGAACCATACCTTGAAACTCTTCACATATCATCTTTTTTTTTTTCCGTATTAACAATTATTTAATGATTTCCTTCATTAGCTCTGTCCATACATCTTGTGAAGTCCTGCATAACACCTGGACGTAGTTATCTCCAAGAAGAGTTTATTGTGTCAGGCTTAATGGCTTTCACAGCTTTCTGTATGACAATGATGACATCTTCACTGGTGTAATCCTTCCAGACTTTGCTGATATTGTTTTCTATTAGGGTTCTCTTCTTTAGCATTGAGAGTCCTTTCTATCGAAAATTATGCATAATGAGCCTTACAGGTTCTTATGACTCCCTTATGTAAAGACGCTAAATTAGAGACATTGTGTTTGGGGGCAAGCAGACCACTTGACTTTGATGTTGAACTCATAGGGTACTGGGTGGCCAGGAGCATTGTCAAATATCAAAATAACTTTAAAAGGAAGCCACTTATTGGCAAAGTCTTCCTGACCTCAGGGAGAAAGCATGGGTGGAACAGCCAGAGTCTTATCTAGGCCTTCTTGTTGTGCAAGCAAAAGACTGGCAGCTAGTATTTATCTTCTTCCTTCTAGGCATGGGTTAGCAGCTTTATAGGCAAGGGCAGTCCTGATCATAAACCTGATGTTGTTTGCTTAAAACAGTAAAGTTATCTTATCCTTTCCTACCTTGAATCCTAGTGCTTATTTCCCTCTAACTAAATGTCCTTTGTGGCATTTTCTTTTCCAGAATAGGGTACTTTGTCTGCACTAAAAACCTGTTTGGTCAGATACCCTTTCTTCTCAATGATTTTCTTAATGACATCGAGGAATTCAACTGTTGCCTCTTGGCCGACTGCAGCTGCTTCCCCTGTTATCTTGACATTTTTAATGCCAAACTTTTTCGTAAATTCCCCAACCATCCTTTGTAGGCATTACCTTTAGCTCCTTCACCTTCCTTTTCCTTTAAATTGTAATACAGTCACTTCACTTTTCTCCAATTCTACTGGAGTCTATAGGTATGCCTCTTTTAAAGCAATCTTGCACATTCAATATAAGATAAAAAACACACATATTTTACAAGAAGTACTGCTTTTCATGTCTACGGGTATAACTGAAGTGATAGTTTCACAAATTTTCTTATTTTTCAATGCTCCTTGCACTCGACTGACATTTTGAGATGGCAGGCCCCACAGGTACAGACCTTAATATATGATACAGGTCAATTAATTCAATGTTTCTTGTGATGTCATGACTTTTTTCCTGCTTCTTGGGAGTTCTTGGAGCATCACTAGTGACACCTGGTATGTGTCCCATGGTGTTATATAAGGTATACAGTACTGCACTAAACACAAAAAATACATGAGAATCATGAGATTACTGTGTACTGATAGGAAATTGACAAGAGAGACAAACTGCTCTTGAGAAGATGATTGACATCACACAGTATTTTAAGTGAATACTTGAAATACTTGAGCTCACTGTGACAGCAATAAGAGGGGCTACACAATTACAGTAGTAAGTATACACTAGTAATGGTAGTATTAGGTACTACAGTTAATTTTATGCAGTTATGATTTAATAATGCATCTTTACGTTTGTTTACATTTCTCTCCAGCATGAATGGCATGTATGGTCTATAAGTTTGTGTAAGTTTTAATGAATTTTACCATTTTATAATGTGTGTATATTTTATGGTGGTAAATGACAAAATAGACTAGTATCTACATATATATTATGCATTCCTGTCATATCTACCATTTACTATTTTGGGAGGGGCTGTTATTTCTAGCCTATGTGGTTCATCTGTGAGTTTTCTGAATCTCCAAAAAATGTTTCTAGTATATTTGTTGCATGAATATCCACATAGAAGTGAACCCATGCAGTTCAAACCCATGTTGTTCAAAAATCAACTGTGGCTGGTTTGGTTTTTCTCCATCCAGTCACTCTGTCTCTTTTGGTCTGTGAATTTATGCATTTACATTTAGGGTAATTATTGATAAGTCTGTATTTGATATTTTAGTTTTTATTTTCTAGTTATTTTGTTTCTCTACTTTTATTCTTCCATTTCTGTCCGTCTTTGCAAGTTGGTCATTTTCCATAGTGATTTGTTCAGTTCCCCCCCACCCCCAACCTTATGATTTGTATCTCTCATCTACATTTTTGCTTTGTGGCTATCAAGGTTTCCATAAAACATCTTCTAGATGAAATAATTATTTTTCCGATGATAGCAATTTATCTTCACGTGCCTATAAGAATACCATTTTTATTGTTCCCCTTTTATTTTTTGATGTCACAAATTATCTTTTTATGCTGTAATTTAATTACCCATTGGTAATAACTGTTGTTATTTTTAATGCCTTTTTATTTAATCTTTAAACTATAATTAAAAGATTAAGACAATTCTAAAAAGTTACAGCTTTCTAATAAGACTGTATATTTATCATCTTATTCAGAGCTTTGTGGCCTTTTGTCTTTTTATTTCAGTTTGAAGACCTCCTTTTAACAATTTTTAGGCAGATCTAAATGAGGTAAACTCCCTCCATTTCTGTTTGTCTGGAAAAACCTTTATTTCTTCTTCAAACCTGAAAGATAACTTTGCTGAATAGAGTATTCTTGGCTGGCAATTTAAGTCTTTCAACATTTTGAATATGTCACTACATTGTCTCCTGGCTTATAGAATTTTTGCTGAAAAATCAGCTGGTGGCGTTATGTGGGTTCCTTTCTAGGCTAATATACATTTTTCCTGGGATGATTTTATTTTATTTATTTATTTTTTTTTTTACAAATAGTTTATTGTCAAATTAGTTTCCACATAACACCCAGTGCTCATCCCCACAAGTGCCCTCCTCCATGCCCACCCCTCCTTCCCCCCACATCCACCAGTCCTCAGTTTTTGTCAGCATTCAAGAGTCTCTCATGGTTTGCCTCTCCCTTTCCCCCACCATTTCCGCCCTTCTTCTCCCCCTTGGTCCTCTGTTAAGTTCCTCCTAATCCTCCTATACGTGCAACATATGATATTTGTCCTTCTCTGCCTGACTTATTTCGCTCAGCATAACACCCTCAAGGTCCATCCATGTTGCTACACATGGCCAGATTTCATTGTTTCTCATTGCCATGTAGTATTCCATGGTATAGATAAACCACATCTTCTTGATCCATTCATCTGTTGATGGACACTTAGGCTCTTTCCAGGTTTTAGCTATTGTGGAGAGTGCTGCTATGAACATTGGGGTACATGTGCTCCTATGCATCAACATTTCTGTATCCCTTGGGTAAATTCCTAGCAGTGCTATTGCTAGGTCATAGGGGAGTTCTATTGTTAGTTTCCTTAGGAACCTCCACACTGTTTTCCAGAGGGGCTGTGCCAGTTTACATTCCCACCAACAGTGCAGGAGGGTGCCCGTTTCTCCACATCCTCGCCAGCATCTAGAGTTCTCTGATTGGCTCATTTTAGCCACTCTGACTGGCGTGAGGTGGTATCTCAGTGTGGTTTTGATTTGTATTTTCCTGGGATGATTTTAAAGTTCTTTAACATTGCCTTTTGGTGGTTTTAATACAATGTGTCTTGGAGATGGTCTTTTGCACTGAGATAATAAGGTGTTCTATTAACTTTTTGGATTTGTATATCGATTTCCTTTCCCAGGATTGAGAAGTTCTCAGCTATTGTTTCTTGCTTTTTTTAAAGTATATTTATTTTGAGAGAGAGAAAGCACAAGCAGGGGAGGGGTAGAGAAAGAGGAAGAGAGAGAGAGAATCCCAAGTATACTCTGCACTGTTAGCATGAAGCTTGATGCAGGGCTTGAGAACATGAGCCATGAGATCATGTCCTGAGCTGAAACCAAAAATCAGATGCTTAACAATGGAGCCATCCAGGTGCCTTCAAAAGAAGGTGCCTTCTTTTTTTGAAAAAGTTTTAAATGCTTTATTTCTGAGAGAGAGAGACAGCATGGGAGGGTCAGAGAGAGAGAGGGAGACACAGAGTCTGAAACAGGCTCTAGGCTCTGAGCTAGCTGTCAGCACAGAGCCCAATGTGGGGCTCGAACCCACGAGCTGTGAGATCATGACCTGAACCGAAGTCGGACACTCAACCGACTGAGCCACCCAGGCACCCCTAAACTATTATTTCTTTAAATATACTTTCTGCCCTTACTCTCTCTCATCTTCTCCTGGTATATCCATTCATCTTTTTTATTTCTTAAAGATTTTATTTTATTTTATTATTATTTTTTTAAATGTTTTATTTATTTCTAGGAGAGAGAGAGAGAGAGACAGCAGGAGCAGGGGAGGGTCAGAGAGAGAGGGAGTCACAGACTGAGACAGGCTCCAGGCTCTGAGCTGGCAGTCAGCACAGAGCCCAACGCGGGGCTCGAACCCACGAGCTGCGAGATCATGACCTAAGTGAAAGTCGGACGCTTAACCGACTAAGCCACCCAGGCACCCCTAAAGATTTTATTTTTAAGTAATCTCTGCACTCAACATGGGCCTAAGATCTTAAAACCCTGAGATCAAGAGTCAAATGCTCTGACTGAGCCAGCCAGGTGCCCAGAGGCATCAACCTTATGTTGACTTTCCTGATGGAGTCTGATAGTTCACATGGAGATTCTTTACTTTTATAAAACCTTAGTTATCTCTACTATTCCATTTGAATTATTTTGATATTCCTTTGCTTGAACTTACTTAATGTCTCTTCCCTCTGATCTGCTCTATTTCCAGTGGTTTCTAGTGGATTCTCATTTATTTATTCTTCAGCTCTAGACTTTTATTTATTTTTTTAAAAAATTTTTTTAAATGTTTTATTTATTTCTAGGAGAGAGAGAGAGAGAGAGACAGCGGAGCAGGGGAGGGTCAGAGAGAGAGGGAGTCACAGACTGAAACAGGCTCCGGGCTCTGAGCTGGCAGTCAGCACAGAGCCCAACGCGGGGCTCGAACCCACGAACCACGAGATCATGACCCAAGCAAAAGTCGGACGCTTAACCGACTAAGCTACCCAGGCGCCCCTAGACTTAAAAAAAATTTTTTTTAAATCTCTTTACTTCTCCAGCTGTTCACTAAGTTTTATTCCTGAGATAATGGTATTACCTTCTCATTGAAATTTGCTATTTTGAATTCTTCATCAGTTAGATTGTAATCTAACCTGTATCTTGGGGTTCAGTTGCTGGAAAGTTACCATTTTCTGCTCACAAAACCAATTTATCCTGATTTTTCGTAGTGTTTGATGAAGAATACCTCTGCCACTGCATTTCAAGTACTAACACGTTTCTTATTTAGGTAAGGTTTTGTTTACCTTGATTCTAGCAATTCAACATGTTGGCAATCAAGAACCTTCCTTTTGTTTTCCAGGTAGTGGCACTAGAGCACTAATTTCTGGTTTCTCCTGGCAGAACTGACTCAATGCTGAGGTTGGGAATGTACACATAAAAAAAAAAATCTGGCAGGGAAAAAGGGGTATGGCAGCAGACTGGAGTGAGGTGAATGCTTAGCACTGGGGCTTTGTGAATGTCCACAGCCTGGTAGTGTGGATCCTTTGGGGGAGGTGGGGGGAGGCAAGGGTCATGAGTAGTTCTCTTGCCAGAATCCCAGGACAGATAGCAAGAAACGCTTTCCTTCAATTGGTTGTCTTCCTTCTTTCCTTTCCATTATCAACCCCATAGTCACTGACATCTCTTCCCAAAGAGAGCAATGGGGTTCTCTAGTTGCAGGGCAGACCCCCACTCGTGCCCTCCACCCTCCATCTCCTCTGCCAGCACTCCAGTGCTGAGTACTGTGGGGACCTGCCACGGTCACCACTCTCCTCTCTTCACAGCCTCCTTTGAGATCCAGTCCACCTTCTTTGGGGTCTACCGATGAGTGGAGTCTCAGATATCCTGGTGTGCTTCACATAGGTGCCTTTTTTGGTTTAGAAAGTTTGATTAGTTGTAAATTGAAGGGAAGAGAAAAAAGAAAAAAGAACTCATGATACCATGATGCTGACATCATTCCATTCCAGGTCTTAAAAACATATGTTTCTCCTCCATAAATACTGTCTTGCTCGACTGAATAAATATTTAATATTGAAAAATATGAAACAGTGGTATATTTTATTTCCCCCTGGCTACTACTTAGAGTCTTATTCTTCTAGCTTCCAGTTAGGAGTGGTCATATTTTGCAGCAAAGAGTTAGATAAAGTATGACTGACTACTTACAGAAATTAAATCTCTAACAAGGATAAATTTCTGAATACGTTATTCTGTCTCTATGAAGAGGTAAGCTAAATAGAGGAGAGAGATGGAGATAAAGAATTGAGAGTCATTGAGCTGAGTTTCATGAGGTTATTCAAGGAAAACATGGGAAGATCAGAAAGTGATATGTGAAGGCACTTAGAGGAAGCCAGAAATCAGTCATCTAGGGAGAATGAGCACCATAAGATAACAGTGCCTTGTGGTCATGAATAAATAGTACTTCAAGAATGGATTGGCTTAAAATATAAAATGTCAAAAAGAAACCACATAAGATTAAACTGAAGGTTAAGTATCATTTAGGTAGTTAGGATGTTACTCTTGACCCTGTCTTTGACAAAGACAGATTGCAGTGCTTTTAACACTATTTGAAATATGGGAATAGTTCCTATTCTCCAAAAAAAGTTTGACTGGAAAAGGAGAATTTGTTTGGGAATCTAGGATAGCAGGAAATATTTGTAGTTTTAAAAAGGGAGAGTTTGGGGCACCTGGGTGCCTCCATCAGTTGAGTGTCCAACTCTTGGTTTTGGCTCAGGTCATGATCTCATGGTTGGTAGGATCAAGCCCATGTAGACTTCTCACTAACATCATGGAGCCTGCTTGAGATTCCCTCTCTTTCTCTCTCCCTCTCTCTCTGCTCTTCTCCTGCTGGCACAGGTATTTGTACATGTGCTCTCTCTCTCTCTTTTAAGTAAATAAATAAACTTTTAAAAAGGGGGTGGGGGAGAGTTTTATGCAGTTAAAAGCAGAAGGAAAGAGGGGCTCCTGGGTGACTCAGTCGGTTAACCATCCGACTTCAGCTCAGGTCATGATCTCATGGTTCGTGGGTTCGAGCCCCGTATCGGGCTCTGTGCTGACAGCTAGTTCAGAGCCTGGAGACTGCTTCTGATTCTGTGTCTCCCCCTGTCTCTGACCCTCCCCTATTCATGCTTAAATGAACATGCTTAGATGAAGGTAACTAGAATAAGAATAAAAGGTTTGTGGAGAGTACTCTAGATTCTGACTAATTGCTTTAAGGAAAGGGGATTTGATGCTGATTAGTCAATACACAGAATTCTGAATTGATTACAGGATGATTCAGAAGAGCACCACATATTTGTATCTGTCTGACTCTCCCTGGCAATGCTTGGCAGCCTAAAAGTAGAGAGGAGATAGATTTCTCCAGAGACGGGATTATTAGGATATTTGTGAAAAGACAAAAAGGCCATAGTGTTATTAGTAGACTGGATAAAGGAGGCTCTTGAGACAAATTGAATGAAACCGTAGGTATACAAGTGCCGAACTAAAGATTGACTCAGGAAACCTTTGGGGTTTATGGAGTTGCTCCCAGTTTATTTTCTGGTGTAGGTATAACTCTGTCAAAATTTTCATTAGTACTCACTTTGATCTCAAAGATTTTAACTCTGTTTTCTATAAACATAGGCCAAAGGGAGTGGGGAAAAAAATCAACCTGAAAGTCAATAGTTCAGAACTGCCCCTATTCTATGTATGTGGTTGATATAAAATGATGATGCAGGGGAATTCCATCATAAAGATATTCATAATAGAAATGTAAAGCTTGATGGAATCATAATGAATCTTTACTAGAAAGTACAGTCTAAACCCTAATCACCCACCCCATACAAAAGTTAAAAGTAGTCTTAGTTCAAGACACAAAATAATATTTGATATATTTTGTTTTTCTACAATATTTTTTTTATTTACAGAATCAGAAGAAGTGGTGAGATAAGATCATCTTTAAAATATTCAGTTTATTTTAGCTTTAAAGGTGGCCTACATCTAGCTGTAAATGTTATTTTCCATCTCCAGTTATTTATTTTTGTTTCACTCAATGCTATTTACAGATTACCTCAAATAGATTAATAAATGTATCTTTTGAATGAAAAAATAATTCATTTATTAACTTTTGGATTATCTCATTATTATGAAATGTATTATGCTATGATCTTAGAGTACAAAAAGGAAAGGGATATCTATTTATTTCCTTCAGAATTTAACATTTGGGACTTTTGGCTTTTGATCTCTGGAGTTCTTG
Organism: Proteles cristata cristata; assembly: GCA_017311185.1. Classification (NCBI taxonomy): domain Eukaryota; kingdom Metazoa; phylum Chordata; class Mammalia; order Carnivora; family Hyaenidae; genus Proteles; species Proteles cristata. The sequence goes on along the minus strand of JAESUZ010003289.1, from coordinate 44,031 downwards.
TGATGACTGATATTCAGTTTTGAGTTAGGACAGATAGGCATTGAGTTCTTATATATTTATCTTTATTAATTTAATTCTAAATGTGCCCATGAAGCCTTATGGATTAAAGATAATCATTATTCACCTAGAAGTCAAATAGTGATTGCATAATTCCCCACACTTGGATTTTAACCTCTGGACAATGAAATGAAAACCAAGTATAAAAGAAAGTTTAAAAATCTCTATCATAGGAGAGAAAACGTAAAATAGATTTTCTCTGCTTTTATACAAGAGAAAGGGATAACTGCTTCCCCTATCCTCCCAAAAGAGGAAAAGTATTTTTTGCTCCTTGGAGATGAATGAGACTTATCCTGTGTTCTCACTCTAATCTTTTGGAATGTAAATATCTCTCTCCAAAGGCCAGATAAGATCCAATGTCTCTGGATTTTATGACCAAAGATGTTGCTAAAGTCATAGACTTCATTTCTCCTTCAAAAGTAAATTAATACCTCTAGAATTAGGTCATTATCTCTGGAATTTTCTAGACCATCTATACAGGGCCAATTAACTTCCCAAGTTTTGCTGTTAGCTGATGATACCCAATTTCAGTAAAATTCATTAAAAAGCTCTAGCTCTCCAGAAACATAGAAATCTCCTATTCCCTCACAATCGATGAACTAAGAATTTCTTGGAAAGAGGTCATAGGAAGATATTGATAATCCGTAAGTGGAGTAAGAAGGACTGACAAATAATAGGCCATCTGTAGATATCGATGTTCATTTAGTCAGGATGTAGGCTCTAGTGACTACTTGACATGCTTGGATGTCAGACCCTAGGATAAAATCGTGACACAAAAGAGGTCAGAGTCTGGTATAGAAATTCATAAAAGAAATTTTGAGTTATGTACAGAAAGCAGTTTTTAAGAAAATATACCAAGTTGGAAAAGGTACCATCAAAAAACCATGAAAGATATGTGAGATAAAGGTTTAATTCTTTATTATAAAAGTTCTAAATTATATACCTACACATGAGTATTTATTCTTGGAGCAATTGTGGACCCTTGCTGAAAATTCATGGCTCTCTTCCAGAAAATTTTCTTGTGGAGCTGCCTGGGTGGCTCAATCAGGTTAAGTATCCAACTCTTGGTTTTGGCTCAGGTCATGATCTCACGGTTCGTGAGTTGAAGCCCAGCATTGGGCTCCATGCTATGGTGGAGAGCCTGCTTGGGATTTTTCTCTTTCTCTCTCCCCCTCTCTCTCTGCCTCTCCCCTGCTTATGTACTGTCTTTCTGTCTGTCTGTCTCTCTCAAAATAAATACACTTAGAAACTTTTCTTGTGTTATTTCTTTGATAACTTCTTTCCCTCTATATTTTCCAATACCATTAAAAGAAAATTTCCCATCAAATCAATATTAGATTTGTTGGATTCATTCTCTGCTTCCTCTTGTATTTTCTCTATTTTTACTCCCCCACCCCCCATGCACTGGAAGATTTCCCTGACTACTGTTAAAATATTATTTTTAAATCTACAAATAAAAATTAAAATAACAAAAACTCATTTTTATTGGTCATACCTTTTTATTTGTATTTTGAATATGATAACTTCACTCATATATGAAGACATTAATCAGAATATTTTTTCTTTTTTAAAACTTAGATTTCATCCAAGATGATTTTTTCCCAAGTGTCTTGTTTCTCTACTCATTCATATCAAACCTTTTTTCAAATGTTGTATGACTCTTTATTATCTGTCCACATTTAACAATGAAAAGTGTGACTGGAGGCTCTGAAAAGTAGTTCAGGCTTACTAAGAAACAATTTCACTTTTGAGGGAATGGTACAGATGGCGGATCACCAAATGCCAGAGGAAGGGAATCTCAACTTTGTAGGGCTAACTTCCACATAAGTTTCCCTGATTTCATTCCGGACTTTGTTTTTGGACTTCTGATAGTTTTTATTTAGATGTAAACATATGAGTATAGGTAATGTATTAAGGTTTATTGGAGGAAAGGAGCTTCTTCCTTGTAGACTTCCAGTTCAAATTTTTAATGCCCCAGTCCTCACCCAGGTCCCTTTTCATTTTATACTCTCTGAGTTTACTTTGTGAAGACCTTCCAGTTGCAGCTCCCACTTAAAATATCCTAAGTGGAGGTTTCCTCCTGTCTGCTTCATCAGCTAACACCCTCCCCTCTGCCATTTGTCTTTTGCCTCTTTCTTTAAACTCTCCTAAAGCTTCTTTCCCTATTGTCGTGTTGCTGTGGACACATATGTTTATTCCTTTTCTATCATTATCTGTCAACTGGAGGTAAACACATGCACTAGGTTTCAAGCTAGGTACTAAGGTCAAGGTCTAACCTCTATAGTGAGACAGATGAGTTCTATGGGATTCTTAGGAAGTTGAGTGAGGAGAGTGCTGAAATAAGAAGGAAGCCAGATCCATGTTATCTTATCCTTATAGAAAATATCACATGTCTTGAGAAACAAACAAATAACAACTAACCCAAACAGGCAGTAAATGGGATGAAAAGATATATAAAACTATTGATTTTTAGTTAACAATGTAATTTGACTATTTAACAACTGAATATGAGTGAAGCAAGCCAATAAATAGGCTAACCAATCACTATAGAAATATGAAAGTTATGAGAATCTTACAGATAATCTCCATCCCTGGAAAGCAATTGCTTTGGATTCAGTTTCTGTGATGATTCCATTTACTTCCTTGCTGACTGTACCAATTCCTTGGATACACTTAAATGCTACAAGTATTTCCTTGATAATCCCAAATCAGACAGACCAGAGCACAATAATCAGAACTGGGGTTGGTCCACATTTTGGAGAATATATTTCTTTTTAGTGTTTATGAAAAATCTTTAGATAGGGATAGTGCTCTTATGGCCTCAAAAATATTATTACCGTTTCAAATGGACAATAGATGGTACATTCAGACAATCCCTATGCTTTATTTTAGAGGTTTTATGGTTTCAGGCCTCACATTTAAGTCGTTAATCCATTTTAAGTTTATTTTTGTGTATAGCATAAGAAAGTGGTCCAGTTTTATTCTTTAGTGTTAGTTGTCCAATTTTCCCAGTACCATTTATTAAAGAGATTCTTTCCACCATTGTATATTCTTGCCTCCTTTGTCAGAGATTAATTGACTCATATAAGCATGGGTTTGTGTATGAGTACCCTGTCCTGTTTCTTTGAGTTATGTGTCTCTGTTTGAGCCAGTACTATACTCTTTTGATTACTACAGTTTTGTAGTATATCTTGAAATTTGGGAGGCTGTTGCCACTAGCCTGTTTTCCTTTCTCAATATTGCTTTGGCTATTTGATGTCTTTTGTAGTTGCATACAAATTTTAGCATCATTCATTCTAAGTTTGTGAAATAATACTGTTTGTATTTTGATAGAGATTGCATTAAACCTTTAGATTACTTTGGGTAGTAAGGATAGTTTACCAATATTAATTCTTCCAACTCATGACCATGGGCTATATTTCCATTTGTTTGTGTCATCTGCAGTTTCTTTCATTAATGTTTTATAGTAGAAGAATTCTTAAATATAAGTATTTGATCTATTTGAGTTATTTTTCACATATGGTGTGAGATAGGGATACAAAATTATTCTTTTGTTTGTGGCTATCTTGATATCCTAGCACCATTTGTTTAAAATAATTTTTCCCCCATTTAGTTCACTTAACTTCTTTGTCAAAAAAATGTCATAGTATTCTAGATTCTGGTGTATAAATTTAGAAATCTGACATCAATTTTATATTACATCCTTTATGCTTGGTTATTTTATATCTGGAAACTTCTAGAAAAATAGATTAAATGCTTTGAATTTTACTGTCACTACTTCAGTATAGGAATTTTTAAACTCCTATGCTAGGAGTTTATTCTGACATTCAAGTGGTGGCAGTTTTAAAACATCCAAAAAACTTTGACACTTTCCAACACAGAGATGGGATCTATGTCCTATCTTCTTGAACCTGGTCTTGATTTAGTGACTTGTTTATAACTGATGGATCCATTTGAAATGATGTTGTGTGACCTTTCAAGAGTAGGTTGTAAAGATGATGCAACTTCCACATTGCCTTCTGAAGCACTCATAATGGTGGCTTGAGACACATAAAAAACTTGACTACCTTGTAACTTCTATGTTGAAAGTGGCTACATAGAGAGACCAGATGTATTTCTTAGGAATTCAGCTGAGGTCAGGAGTGCAAGATAGCATCAGTTTCCAGATGTATGAGTGAAGATGGCTTCAAATAATTCCCCATCATTCAGTCACCCTTAGCCATTGATTGCTCCCAGCTGAGGGCCCAGATACTGTACAGGAGAGATAAGCCATTCTCACTGTTCCCTGTTCAAATTTTATTTATTTATTGGTTTTTATTGAAATCCTACTTAGTTAACATACAGTGTAATGTTAGTTTGGGGTGAACGATATAGTGATTCAACACTTTCATACAAGCCAGTGCTCACCACAAGTGTACTCCTTAATTTCCATCACCTATTTATACCTCCTCTCCTCACAACCTCTCCTCTGGTAACTGTCTGTGTTCTCTACATTTAAAAGTCAGTTTCTTGGTTTGCCTCTCTCTCTCTCTTTTCCTCTCTGCTCATTTGTCTTAAGGCAGTTTTTTTCTTGTTTTTGTTTTAATTTTAGAAAAAGAAGGAGCATAAATAGGAGAGAAGGGCAGAGGGTGAGAGAGAATCTTAAGCAGGTTCCATGCTCAGCACAGAGCCTGATATGGGGCTTGATCCCACTACCCTCGAATCAGGACTTGTGCCAAAATCAAGAGTCAGACGCTCAACCAACTGAGCCACCCAGGTGGGCCTCATTTGTTTTGTTTTTTTTTTAAATTCCACATATGAGTGAAATCATATGACAATTGTCTTGCTCTGATTGACTGGTTTCACTTAACATAATACTCTCTAGCTCCATCCATGCCATTATAAATGGCAAGAGTTCTTTAATTTTTTATGGCTGAGTAATTTCCATTGTATATATATCACATCTTTATCCATTTATCAGTCGATGGACATTTGGGCTGTTTCCATAGTTTGGTTATTGTAGATAATGCTGCTATAAACATTGGGATGCATGTATCCCTTTAAATTGAAACTTCTTTCTAGATATATATCTTGAGGCAAGGGAAACAAAAACAAAATCAACTATTTGGATTTAATCAAAATAAAATCTTCTTCACAGGAAAGGAAACAATGAACAAAACTAAAAGGCAACATATTTGGGAATGACATATCTGATAAAGGGTTAGTCTCCAAAAGATATACAGAACTTATACAACTCAACACCCCCAAAATTAATAATCTAATTAAAAATGGGCAGAAGACATGAATAGACATTTTTCCAAAGAAGATACCCAGATGGCCAACAAACAAATGAAAAGATGCTCAATCTCACTGATCATCAGGGAAATACAAATCAAAACCACACTGAGATACCACCTCACACCTTTCAGAATGGCTAAAATCAATGACATAAGAAACAGGTGTTGGGAAGGATGTGAAGAAAGCGGAACTCTCTTTCCATTGGTATAGCCACTCTGGATAACAGTATGGAAGTTCCTAAAAAAGTTAAGAATAGAACTACTCTACGATTCAGAAATTGTACTAGTAGGTATTTACCTGTCCAAATTTTAAACTGTGAAATTGTGAGGATGATTAAAGATTGATAGCAGCTAAATTTTAGGGTGTATAGCGGTAATAATCATTGTTTCTATTAATATAAATAATGTAATATTTAACATAATTGAACTTCTGTGATACCCATTACTGCATTGTCGTTGATGCGTGTTTTTTCTCTCTACCATATTTAGAAACTAGAAAGATACACAAACACACATATACATATTATACATAAACACATATATATACACATTTATACATATTATATATGTATATATATATATACATAATATCATATATTTCACATTTTCAATCCCATCTGTATTTTAAAAATTGTGAACATAGATCTTTGTTTTCTTCCTTGAGTGGTTGAAATCTAGGAGTTGGTAAATGAGGAGCTAGGCAATTCTTTTATTCACAAGGCTTTGAGGCTGACTGGTAAATTAATTACAATGCTTTCTGTTGACAATACACTGGGGGAATTTATTTAGATCTACTCTCAGGGCTGACTTCCCAAGAGAATACAAGTCAATTATGGTTCTAACTCTTCCTGTCTCATTAGCTATTTGAATAATAATATATTTGAATGATGGCCCAGGAGACTAGAATTAGGAACTATTTGTCTCAGTCCCAAATGAGCTGCTTAGTCAGATAATCCTAAGTGTCCATTATTACGTTAAGTTGTGCCATGACTGACTCTGTGATGTTCTACTTAATTCCAGAAAAACTGATGAGATATATAGCTTTATTTCTTTTAATAAACATCTAACTGTACTAGACATTTGTAGCTTAGCAAGTTAATTTTCAAATCACCAAAACTATTTCTAAATCAAGAGATCTATGTGATGTGTCAGTTTTGCTCATTTTCAACTTAGAAAAAAATACCTACTGTGTTTTAAAAAAATAGAATTTTAAAGATTTTTTTCAAAATAACTATTTTTATGTAATCAAAAAACACCTAGTGCAAAATTGGGTCATTGTGTTAATCTGGTGGCCAGCTATACTTTGATGCATGGAATGATAAGATGCAGACCAATCTATAAAATTCCACAGATGATAATGACCTAGGTCATTACTTAAGTGAGTTGTTTAAGAGAAATTATTACTTTAAAATTGTTTTCCAGGAGGGCACTTGCTTGGATGAGCCCTGGGTGTTATATGTAAGTGATGAATCACTAAATTCTACTCCTGAAACCATTATTACACTATATGATAGCTAACTTGGATGTAAATAAAACTAAAAAAAAAAACAAACAAACAAAAAAAGAAAACAAAACATACAGAAAAACTGTTTTCCAAATGCTTGAAAGAAGGGTAAAGGACAGTACCCTGTCCTTTCCTTTGTCCTTCAGTATGGCTGAAATAATATAAAAATGAAAAACATAAACCATGCAGTAATGATATGAATAGCAGTCCCAGAAAAAAAAATAGGATGGCTCTTCTATAAGTTGTAATTTTAAGTATCTGTAAAAGTGAAACTAGGAAACAAAATAAGTTAGCCTCTGAATTCATCTTTATAACACTATAGAGAAGATCAGATAAAAGGTTAAAAAAAATCAGCACTGTTTCCTATTCCCAACGGTGCTGTTTCCTATGTGATTACTACTCCATTTGGGTCATGTATTTTAGCCAAGCTGAAGACATCCTTCCTTACTTGTGGCAAAATTTCTCTCTCCTATGAAATGCAGATCCTCATTAGTTGGAACATTAACGGTTCATCTCAGAAACCCCAGAATTTATAGATAACATGAACCTAATCATCCTCTCATTCTACCTAAATTCTGTATTACTAAATTCTTTCTATCATGTGTTAACACAAAATGTTCTTATAGAAAAACTAGTACTCTGAAGGTCATGGATGCTTTATGTATGTTACGTACTTTTTCTTACATAGTTTCTGATATACGTGATACTGGATTTTATGATAGATTGCCCCATGCATGTGAAATGACTAGATTATAGCTGAGTCAGCTATTTATATCAGCTTCTTTATTAATAAATTGGCATTATCACATTAGCACTTACCTCTGTTGACTAATACTGAACAACATAGAAACTATAAAATTAAGCATGTCTGTTGCACTTGCAGTGACCAAGTGAAAACCTAACTTTAATAAGCATATCTAATTTTAAGCATAAAGATCCTAACTAAAATGGAGATAGATTTATGTGAGACAAGATTAGTAGCATCATTTTATGATATAGTATGTTTAACTCCTCTTTCTGGCAGCCTGTTTTTAAATACTGTCTGTAAACACATTGGGTTTATTTCAATTATTTTTATTTTATTTTTTTAGGTTTTAATGTTTATTTATATAGAGAGAGCATGCTAACAGGGAAGGGGCGGGGTGGGGGGGCAGAGGATCCCAAGCAGGCTCCACCTTGTCAGTACAGAATCCAATATGGGGCTCCAACTCACTCACCCTGAGATCATGACCTGAGCAGAAATGAAGAATCACACATTTAATTGACTGAGGTGCCCAGGTTCCCTTGTTTCAATTATTTTTATTTTTTAAAAAATTTTTAATGTTTATTTATCCTTGAGAGAGTGAGAGAGACAGAGAATGAGCAGGAAGGAGCAGAGCGAGAGAGGGACACAGAATCCGAAACAGGTTCCAGGCTCTGTGCTGACAGCTCAGAGCCCGACGCGGGGCTCGAACCCACGAACCGTGAGATCATGGTCTGAGCCGAAGTCGGTCGCTTAACTGACTGAGCCACCCAGGTGCCCCTCAATTATTTGTAAACAGTGAAGAAACTTTTTCTATAAATGTTGTAAATCGATCCCTAATGCTAAACACCCTATCATAATAGATCTCCCTCCCTGGCCCCCACGTCTGTTCTCCTAGTTTGAAGACCAATATTTTGGTCTATATAAGTTAATGTTTTCTCATGCTAATATAGAGATCTAACTATTCTCATTAAAGAAAATAGTACACTATATGTATTATTACTAGACTTCTGCCTTCTTAAACACTTTGAAAGCAAGCTGTACATTAAAACATGACAATGGTCTCTAATTTGTTTGTGCGATGCTATGGACTAAACTGTATTCCTGCAAAATTCTTATGCTGAAGGCCTAATCCCTAATGTGACTGTATCTGGAGACCATATCTTGAGCATAAAATAACATAAATTAAGTTTATTTGAGGTCCTAAGGGTGGGGCCCTGATTTGATAGGACCGTGTCCTAATAATAAAAGAAAGATGGGTGCCTTGGTAACTCAATCAGTTAAGCATCTGAGTTCAGCTCAGGTCATGGTCTCAGGGTTTGTGAGTTTGAGCACCACATCAGGCTATCTACTATCAGTACAGAGCCTACTTTCTTCTCCTTCTTTCCCTCCCTCTCTCTCTCTCTCTCACTCTGTCTCTTCCTCTCTCCTCCACCCCCTCTGTCTCTCTTAAATAAATAAAAATGATAAGAGGAACAGATCTTTTCCTGCTCTTGTCTCCCCTTCTCCTCTTTGCTTTGTGCACACCCTCCCTATCACCATCTCCCCCCCTCCCCGCCCCCAGTCTTCTAAGGACTCAGCAGAAAGGTGTAGGCAGCTATCTGTAAGCCTACAGAGGAAGGGAGCTTTTACTAGAAACTGAATCCTGCCAAACTTTGAACTTGGACTTTGTAGCCTCTAGAAATGTGAGACAAAAAATTTCTGCAGTTTTAGCCACTCATAATGGTATTTTATTATGGCAGCCTGAGCTGACTAATACAGCAGTTTATAATTAGTGTGTTTTGATAGAAGATCTGTTGGAATGAACAAGCTGTATCATAGATTTTAAAACAAACTGATTAATTGTGAATTGTTCTTAATTGAACAATAGCTACAAACAAAAATCAACACTTTCTTACAATTATACGACAAAAAGTATCTTTTATAATGTCACTACTATATTCAACAAAGGCTTTAAAATACTATGCTAATTAAGCATATGTCTACAATTTCTGTAATAGCAGTTTCAAATCCTTAAGTTGGATAACTATATAATAATTAAGATACCTCATATTTATTGAGCACTTATGTCCTGGGAGACAATTAAGTTACATTATTTAAACCTCCTATTGTAAGGTAGGTACTATTTTTTCCATTTCACAAATGATGAAATTGACAATAGGCATGCAAGTGAGAATGGCTGTTCTTAATTCTTAATGCATTTAAGACCATGGTATCCAATGCTATGCTATATATGTGTTTGTGTATGTATATATATGTGTGTGTATATGTGTGTGTATATATGTGTGTGTGTGTGTGTGTGTGTATACATATGCCACATAAAACATGTTGCCTATGGGATAATGCTGAAGATGCCATGCCACTCTGCTCTTTGTTCTTTTTTCATAGATGGCATTTAAGCCATTTTCCAGTCATGAATATGTTTTTTTTTACTTCAAATGAGAAAAAGAATTTACCAAGATAAGAGCTTCCTCACTTATAATCACTTTATAGTCTTTTATCCTCAAGTTTATACTCAGAATTAGTTTGAGTGAATACTTATGTCATCTCTTGCATAGGGTTAACCTTACTCTTTAGAAAGTTTCAACATATAATTTATTCTGAGAGTGACCACGATACAGTTTTGAAAATGACTTACTCTTTTCTCTACCTATAAGGAAAAGTTAAAAAAAAAAAAAAGAGGGAGAGAGCCATCTATTATGCCATGAAACATCCAGAATGAATCAACTATGTCTTCCTTTTTGTTAGAGTATTTATTTCTCAGTGAGTTCAGGCCATGTAGAGCTTCTGGAAATTCATGGAGGCCTCTAATAGGCATACTGATGACCCACAGTATGGGTCAGGATAAACTCCTGTCAGTCCAGCTTCTCCTAGACCATCAAAATGGGAAAGGGTGAGTGACAATCAGGCACTCAACAAATTCTCCCTTAGGAAACAAATAGACCTTAGGAAAACAGAGGAGAGCCAAACTGCTAATACAGTAGCAGGAAGCGAATGTTAAAATGGTAGCACTTTCCAGTGTTTTCTGCCATGAATCTCCACTGGGAGAATCAGTACTACCTGGCCCATTATTATCCAGATACTGTCTTCTTAGTCAAAATGGCTATTGCCATATTTTCTCCAAATCTAGTGGATTTTTATATGTCAGAGAAGAGAACCAAACAAGTACAAACACAAATTTATCAAATGAACAGCCAAATATATGTCATACAACAGCAATATTTTAGGTATAACATCTACATAGACGGAATAATTTTTCCTATGAGATATAACTTACTATTCTAGGAGCTGGTTATGAAAAGGAATTGTGGAAAGCATTCCTTGAGAGGATATGACACCTACTGAGTTAGAGCAGGTTTCCCAAATCCCTGACCTGTGCTGTAGATTTATCCAGATGCCTAATCCATAGCCATATTACTGACCATTGTAAAGGGATTAAAAAAAAATATGGAAAGTTAAACTAATAAATAGAAAGGTAGTTAAGGTATGTGTAAAAAGAGGAAAGAAACAGGTACGAAGGGAAAAGAGTATTTAAAGAGAAAAAATAAAATAGGTACAAAGAGATAAGAGTATTTGAAGAGCAATCAGTGATTTAAAAAGAAGAATTGGAATCAGAAAAAGAAAAATTTAATCATGAAAGAAAATTACAATGTAAATGAAAATGCTAAAAGGAAAATTTTATAATATGTAAAAATAGACCCATCTCAGTGTTGTTTAAAACATGAGTAGGTAAGATTGTAGAATGAGAGTAAGAATTAAGAACTAAAAATATTGAGTATAGATAACAATATAAAAACTATGACAAGAAGAACTTTAAAAAGTTAAAAATGATTAGATAACTAGGTAATACAATTAAACAGCTATAAAAAAAAAGCAATGGAAATAAGTCAAGGCAATAAAAGAACTAAACATCAAGACACGAATCTTGATTCTATCAGTATAAGGCCTTGGTGATGTTATGTTTAGTATCAACAAAAACATTGGCATGAGCTAAATATGGCAATCAGAAACTTCTACATAGCAGATCTTAGTAATTCCATGGAAGAAAAAACTATTATACATCTATCTGAGTACATTATCTGTTTGTATATGAGATACTAGCATTTCAGACGACATAGAAAAAGCTGTGTAAACTTTCTGCTAAAAGAGGAAAGGAAAAACGTTACCAGCTTAGTATAAACTGAAGTGCTTATGTATGATTGTTCATATCAAGATAAACTATCTCAGCTTTGGCATATTTCTTTGTGAATCTGTTTTGGCACCTAAGAATAATCTTCAAGAACCAGAAAAATGAACTCTGTGAATCAAACAGCTAACCAATTTATTAAGATATGGCCTGTCAAAGTCTGGTTTTGATCCTGGATTAAAGTCCTTTTCTGGATAAAGAATAAATAGATCTGCTCTGTGATATTTTTAAAGTTTATTTAATCATTTTGAGAAAGAGAGAAAGCACGTACATATGAATGTGCACTCATGCACTCGCTAGCAGGGGAGAGGCTTCTGCACTGTCATCACAGAGCCGAACACAAGGCTCAAACTTCTAAACCATGAGATCACGACCTGAGCTGAAATCAAGAGTCAAATGCTTCACCTACGGAGCTACCCAGGCACCTGCTGCTCTATAAGTTTTGATTTCCATATTTAGCCTTCCCTTTGTTGGGAGTTCAGTAGTGGGGAATGATAGGGTAAACAGCCTTGAGATGGGAGATGAGTCTGTGAGCTATTAACGGCTACGTTAGTTTGTCCACCCCCCCCAAAAAAAATGGGGGGGTGGCGGCTGGGGAAGGAAAAAGAATCGAAACCAGAGAGACAGCAAGGGAAACAGTAGGTTGAGTCAAAAGGGAGGAGGCTCTGGCGTGTAGTGAAGGGCACATAATAAAATATCTGAAAGAAGGGATGCATAGATCTGTGAATTGGTAATTGGGGAACTTTAATAATGCTCTATAGAAGTTTAAAGATTACAGATTATGTTGTTGGCTTTATACTTTACTTGTTCCCTTGAGGACTAGTCCCCTAGAGAGACCTCAGTGAGATCACAATTTGGGTTTAGCCTTATCCCTATCCCTCACTGGCCCAGTCAGCTTACAGCATTTTCGTCTCCCCTGTTCTTGGACTCAGTGTCCTCGTGTTGTCCAAAACCACTTGATGTACCAAGAATCTACACACAGCTACCTTCTTTACTCTCTTTGAAGCACTTTGTGCTAAACCTTTTTTTTTTTTTTAATATTTTTATTTATTTCTAGGAGAGAGAGAGAAACAGCGCATGATCTGGGGAGGGTCAGAGAGAGAGGGAGACACAGACTCTGAAACAGGCTCCAGGCTCTGAGGGGGCAGTCAGCACAGAACCCAACGCAGGGCTCGAATCCACGAACCACAAGATCATGACCTAAGCGAAAGTTGGATGCTTAACCGACTAAGTCACCCAGGCGCCCCATGTGCTAAACCTTTTATTTCCACTCAGACTCACAGTCTCACACTCAATCTGAAGTCAGCTGGGTCTAAAAGGAAAGCAATTAGATTATACTAATTGATACCAGAAGTATGGATAGCTGATAATCCACCCTACCACCAAACCCTTTGAGAAAAATAGGCATTTTAAAATAAGATACTTTAACTGCAATAAATATTCATTTGACAGTAATTCAGTCACTATGAGAAAATGAGAGAAGGAAAGAATATCAGGAATTGTTGGAGAATTCAGGGAAGGCATATTTAGTAACTTCTAAGGCATAGAATTTAAGTGGTTATCTACTACTTCATGTCCAAATTACATTCTTGAAATGTTGATATTTGCCGATTGATGCTTGGTCACTTATTTCCTGTGATTTTTGTCCAACTTTGCATATGTTATTTAATGTAATATTGTAGGTATGAGATTCATCTTGGTTACTTTGATGAAACTTTTGGCCTTTATTGGCATCACAAATTTGAAATGTAATACTTGTCATGCCCTAGTTTCTTTCCAGGCTGTAATAATTGAATTCCTGCTCATTAGATCAGTGGATTTTTGTTTTGGGCAGAACAAGTTCTATTTTGTTAAAAGGATAGCTGTTAATACAGGTGAGATGATCTCTGTAGATAAAAACAAAAGAAAAATCAACGTAACTACAAGCATAGTTAGAACGAAACATGGTTATATATCCTCGATCGGCTGAAGGTTATGATGTACAGATATTATCGTACGCACATAATTCTCTCTAATCTTTTCCATAGTGAACATTTCCCATTATGAAAAAACTATATATGTGCAACAGAAGTGTGATAGAAGCAGAGCCTTGTGTATTTGCTGCTGGTATTTCTTGTTCTTCAAGTTTCTCTTCTTTTTCTGGGTGTAAACGCACAGTCCAGAGAGTCATTTCCAAGGAAATGGACACAAAATTGGGAAATCATCATATCTTAATACGGACTGAATCTGGGGAGGGGGAATAAAATAATGAAAAAAGGTAAAACTGAGCAAACAGGTACGTAAATAACCTGAGGAGAATCCCAGAAGCAGGAAAGCTTCTAGTTTTATATTTATTTCTGAGACAGAGAGACAGCACAAGCAGGGGAGGGTCAGAGAGAGAGGGAGACACAGAATATGAAGCAGGCTCCAGGCTCTGAGCTGGCTGTCAGCACAGAGCCCGATGGAGGGCTCAAACCCACGAACCGTGAAATCATGACCTGAGCCGAAGTCAGCCGCCCAACTGACTGAGCCACCCAGGCACCCTGGAAAGCTCCGTTTTAAAGTGAATAGTACCTGCTTCTCACATGGTTCCTTCTTATTTCTGAGTGCATCAGAGAACATGAGAAATATTAACCATGGACTCCTATGTACCTGGCCTGAATTCTAAGTCTGGATCTTACTCAGATGTGAATTTGGAGGAGTAATTTTTACCTCTCTATCCCATAATTTCCTAATGTATGAAAATATGGTTAAATGTATTTGCTCTATTGTACATAGGGCTTGGAAGAACCAAATAGAAATTATTGATGTGAAACTTCTTTATGCTATTAACTTATGTTAACCACATACATACCTTAGGCAACTTGTTAGAGCTTTCTAAGCCTCAGTTCCTTCGTTTGTAAATTATGTATAACAGATTTAGCCCTATCCAAGATCCTGGGATTTTGTAGGGGGAAACTGAGATAAAACACAAGAAAATTTCTAGAAACCATAAAAGTATTTTTCCTATGTACATCACACATAGTATGTACAGTATATCATAAATAACTTAGTCACTACATATATTAAGAAAATCTACTTCTGAATAAGAAAAAAGGAGGGAACAATATTTAGACACGAGAAATTTAAGAATCAGCAGCACACAAAGATGCTTTAAAAATGTAGTATGCAGTGTGTTCACATTAAATATGAAATGAATCTGCTTCCTAAGTCTGTCCTTTTTTAGAAGACAGTAAAGAAAGGTAGAATCCTCTGTCTTCTCTAGGTTCAAAGACTGCCTGACTAAGTAGATAAGAAACAGGTATTATGTAAAACACAGGAAGATGTGAAAGTCACAAGTTGAGCTTTAGAAATGAAAATGGGGTTAATCCAGAAATACTTTTAAAATGAAAATTCTTTGAGGGAAAATGATTTTCTAAAAGGCTACTGGATGCTTACTAGTGTTTTATTTGTGCATTTACTTACTTTAATTTCGGTAGCCCTAAGATATAATTCACATATGATACAATTTACCCATTTAAAGTGTACAATTCATTATTTTCATATATTCACGTGATTGTGCCACCATTACCACAATCTAATTATGGCACATTTTCTTCTCTCCTAAAAGAAACTACACACTCATTATCCATCAGTTACCATTCCCACCTTCTTCCACCCTCTAAAGCTGATGAATAGTTCATCTAAATTCTGTCTCCATAGACTTACCTAAATATTTCATTTATAAGGAATCATATAATATGTGGCCTTTTGTGATTGGCTTCTTTCACTTGGCACAATGTTTTCAAGGCTATGTGCCAACACTTTAATTTTACTGTTAAATACTACTCTGTTTTATAGATACATCATATTTTATTTATCCATTCATCATTTGGATGTTTGGGTTGTTTCTACTTTTTGGCTATTGTGAATAATGTTGTTCTGAACATTTATGTCTGTTTTGTGTCGGTGCAGTTTTCTTCTCATGGGCATATAAACAGGAGTGGAATTGCTGGGTTCTGTGGCATAGATGATGAAATATTGCTGGGATGGTGAATTTGAGACTCATTCACAGAAGAATGATGTGCAGTAAGATGACATGAAAAGAAAGATCAGTAACAGTATAGAGCAAAAGAGACAAAATGCTGATTCTAGGGTATGACCATATTTAAGCAGTTGATGAAAAGATGAAATTGAAGAAGGAAGTAAAATAGAACTGTTCGGAAACTGAAGAAGAAAGCCATGCCAGTTCTACAAATAGTTCATGAAGATCAAGAATAGAAACATGGATATTGAATGTGGCAAAAAGGAGATCAAGCATTGGTGACCTTGGAGAGAAAGGTTTTAGCAGAATAAAGAAAGTAGTACTGCATAACAAAGGTTTCAGGACTCCGGCAGGGATGTGGCCAATGTGGGGTAATATTCAGCAATTTTGATTTTGAAAGGAAACCTGTGATAGAGCCATCATTCAAAGTAAGAAAGTATGTTTGTAATCAGAGTAGAGAAGTCATTACAAAATAAGAGGGAATTGTTCATTGAGAAAAGTACCAAGTGAGGAGTGAGGTGGTAGAGTGTCAGACAAAGAACGCAAGTGTAGCCTTTAAAATCAGGAAATACCATTCTGATTACTCTACCTTGAGGTAGGGAAGGAATGTTGTTTTGTGAGTTTTTTTTAGCTCTAGAAAATGTTAAGTAGTTTATTGAATGATTATTATTTGACATTCATTAAGCCTGTATTTTGTTCCAGAAACTGTTAAGTGCTTTATGCATGAAATCTGATTCTCACAGCAATTTTTTTTTAATATTTTTATTTATTTCTAGGAGAGAGAGAGAGACAGCGTGAGCAGGGGAGGGTCAGAGAGAGAGGGAGACACAGACTCTGAAACAGGCTCCAGGCTCTGAGCTGGCAGTCAGCACAGAGCCCGACGCGGGGCTCGAACCCACGAACCGCGAGATCATGCCCTGAGCGAGTCAGACGCTTAACCGACTAAGCCACCCAGGCGCCCCTCTCACAGCAATTTTATGGAGTACCATTGTTAATCACAATTTACAGATGATAAAACTGAGGTTTAATGTTTAGGCAACTTAAAATTTCACAGTAAAACGAAAGCATGATTTAAACCCCAGTCTGTGTAACTTTGCTTTTCACCAAAATGTTAGTCTTTTTATTATGTTGGCCTCGATCTTTTCTGTGAATTAGAAGATTTCAATTGCTGACATTTGTAGTGTAGAATCTTTCTTTGACTAGATCTATGACTGTTTTAATATGTAGGACTATAAATCTAGAGTAGATACGAATCTGAAAGCTGGGGCTGTTTCTGGTTTTTAAATATCTATCTTTAACAATGTGAAGACAATGATGTGAATAAGTCTGTTGAGGCCGTGTCCTACTCATGAAAACATAGCTTTGCTGCTTATCCAGTAGGCGGCAGCACACGCCAACATGCGGCCATTCACTGTGTCTGCGGACCATACAAAGAACACAAAACTTTCGAAGAGTCCACTGTATAGAGGTCATAAAAAAGAAAGAAAGGAAGGAAGGAAGGAAGGGAGGAAGGGAGGAAGGAGGGAGGAAGGAAGGAAGGAAGGAAGGGAGGAAGGGAGGAGGAAGGAAGGAAGGGAGGGAGGGAGGGAGGAAGGAAGGAAGGGAGGGAGGAAGGCAGGGAGAAAGGAAGGGAGGGAGGGAGGAAGGAGGAAGGGAGGAGGAAGGAGTGGAGGGAGGGTTAAAGGAGAAGGAGGGAGGGAGGGAGGAGGAGGGAGGAAGGAAGGAAGGGAGGGAGGGAGGGAGGGAGGGAGGAAGGGAGGAAGGAAGGAAGGAAGGAAGAAAAGAAAGAAAGAAAGAGAGAAAGAAAGAAAGAAAGAAAGAAAGAAAGAAAGAAAGAAAGAAAGAAAGAGAAAGAAAGACCGAGCTGAACCTATAATAATAGGACTCTGCCCTGAGAAAGCATTTTGTGAAATACAGAAATTACAGTTTGGTCCATATTATCTATTCATTAGTTAAGAGCTATGTGGCCAATTCTGTATGAGTGTCATAATGGAGATACTTGGAAGTTGAACTGATTATAAATTAATATCAAAATAAATTTAATATCAGAAACGTAATTCTTAAAACTCAGAATAATGAGAGAAATTTCACAGAATCAGTGCTTGAGAATGGATGGATTTAAGATCTTCCAGCATCTAAAACTGCGGGGTATGAATAACAATGTAATATTAGTTGTTGGCTATATGAAAGACAACATTATAATACTACAAGATGGAATTTAGTTTTGTATTTGGAAGGCCACACATCTATTTTAGGCTTTTATTAAGAATATGATACATCCCCTGTTTGCTATTTTATTAGTTGTGTTCAAATCACCATTATTTCATCAGATGTATTGTCTTAAAAATTCTTTAAGCTTGGTATAATTCACAGGAGTATAGTAGATTGTGGAGGACAGACTAGGAATTTTAGAAATAAAAGAAAGCTATAACCCATCTAGTGATAGCTTGGTGCTTAAAGATAAACATCATGTTTCAAGGCAACCTTAGATATTTTCCTTAATAAACACAATTTCAAAATACATTAATTCTAGATCTAGAGTGTTCAGTTACCTATAGAAAACAAACAGATTTGCTGAGTGACTTCCCTACATGTATATTATTTAATAGACAGTATTTTATAGCTAAAAATTAAAGGCTTAAATGCATTTTGTACTTTACCCAGTGTCACACAGCTGGTGATAGGATTCAAACATACGCCTAACTTCAGATCTCACGATCTTTCTGAAAACCACACCACTTCATTCCCACGATCCTACTATAAGTATGTGAATCTACCATATAGAATGCTTTCTCATCAGCTAAGAATCCTAAGGACTGAAGGCAAGGTGGCTCCGAAGAACCAGTAACAAAGTAGACTGGCTTCCAAAGTTTCTCTTCCCACTCTCTGTTAGTGTACGTCAGAAGCCATTGCCTAAGCAGGAGGAGGAACTCTAGATACAGGCAGTGTCTCTCATCCCCAAAACAGTGGAAGAGCTATGTCCTGAAGAAACACCTTCCACCCAGGGTGCCTCTCTTCCCTGGAACACCGTACTACTCAGAAAGCCGGTTTCCTTCCATCTTCTTCTCCTGGATCATTCCCTTTGATGGGCTGGGCTGGGCTTCCTTCCCTGACTATTCCAACCTTTTAGACAAATTCTGTACCCAAAAATTTCAAGGCTTTACCATGAGGACTAATAACCAGTCTGTGAGGTACCTTGAATAATGGCTGCACCTTTTAATAAAGGTTTTGCATATTTTACAAATTATCTGAGGCATAATTGAAGTACAGTCAGCTCTACATATTTAAAGTATGTCTTTGGGTTATTTTCTACATTTGCATATTTCTGTAACACCATCACCTTAATGAGGATAACACCTATTTCCATAACTCCAAAAAGTTTCTTCATGCCCATTTGTGATGTTCTAATTTATAACAAATATTTGGCTTTTGTCCCCACTTCTGGCACAGATCTCAGAAAACTCCTGGAATTTTTTAAGCTATAAGAGCAATAAAGGTTTTGTTATTAACAAGCCCTTTCACCCACCTGAGTTCATGTCCATGAGGCAACTTTTGGAAAGCCCCTAGGTAATCACAGAATGGGGGTTGGTAACCAAAGGAATCAACAGTGTTAATTAGATGGTTGAAACTTGTAGCCCTATCCCACACTTTCTGGTACAGAGAACTGAATGTGGAATTAATCATCTGTGGTCAATGATTCAATTAGTTACGCCTATAATGAAGCCTTTGTCAAAACCCAAAAGGATAGGTTCCAAGAATTTTGGAGTAGTGAGCACGAGGAAGTGCTGCCAGAGTGCATGCTTGGAGAGGATATGAAAGCCACTCACCCCTTCCCACTTACTTTACTGGCGCATCTCTTCCGTGTGGCTGTTCCTGAGTTGTATCCTTTTAAAATAAGTTGATATTCTAACAGGTGAACTGTGTTCTGGGTTCTGTGAGCCATTCTAACAAATGATGGAGCTGGAAGAAGGGATGAGGAACTTCTCATTTATGACAGGTTGGTCACAGGTATACATGACAACCTAGACTTTTTATTGTCATCTGACATGGGACGAAGTCCTGTGGGACTGAGCCCTAACCTGTGAGAGTTGATGTCTCCAGAGAGATACCGTCAGAACTGAGTTAAAGGACGCTGAACTGGTGTCTGGAGAATTAGAGAGTTGCTTGGTATGGCAAAACAGCAAAAACAAGAAATAAAACCCCAAACTCACTTATCTGGTGTCAAAGGTAAAAATATTGAGAGTAGTAAAGAAGTAGTGAGTAGACAGAACACAGGAGTTTTTCTCTGTACCCTTGCAACCCATGTGTTATCTCCTTTCCTGCCCACAGCCCATCGCTGATCTGTTTTTGGTCATCAGAGATTTGTTTACAAGACCTTTAATTTACATATGTAGAACTGCAATATGTAGATGGTGTGTGAACAGACAATAAATACAATGAAACGATGTTCAATATTTTTAGTCTTTAGCTAAAAGTAAATTAAAACTACAATAAGATGTGATACATACTTATTTGATTAGCTAACATTACAAAGCTGGACTTTTGCAGGTATTGGCAATGATGTAAAACAACTAGAGCTCTCATGTATGTACTCTGCTGTGGGGTTGTAAAATGGTATAACCACTTTGAAAAAAGAGTTGGATAATTTATTTAAAAGTTCAGTGATACCAACCATATGATCCATGATCTAGCCATTCTACTTTTAGGAATTCATCAAGACAAATGAATGCATACGTTCACACCAAGACTTGTACATAGATATTCATCGCAGCTGTTTTTGTAGTAGCCTCAAACTTGAAAAACAAATGTCCAACCATATGTATACATATACATATGTGTGTATATATATCTATACACATATGTATAGATAAATGGATTGTGGATATTGATACAATGAAATATTACTCAGCAACAAAAAGGATGAATTGTTGATACATTCAACAACATGGCTGAATCTTAAGGGCTTTGTATTTTTAAATCTACTGTCTGCCTTTAAGGGGTTTTCAGTGATGGGGAGAGGTAATAAAGGGAGAAAGGAGATCTGGCTTTATTGTAATCATTTGAAGATTTTCCCCCCAATATGTACACAAGATAGCTTCCCTGGTGTATATCAGATGTGGGGATGGTATGCAGAGAAAATTTGAAATGTTCGGCACCCCTTTCTCTGTCTTTCCTGTCTCCCTTCCTCCAGGGAAGTTCCAGTCATGAAAGTAGTTTGAACCTTCCTGGCATGTCTTGAGTCACACTATATAGTCTCAGATCTTCTTATCCAGAGATAATTCTAGGTAGTAATGACATGAAATTATTGTTTTAAAGTGTTTGCCCCAAAAAGCATAGGTCTGTAAGGAATTACAGACAGCTAAGGAAATTCTGGAGTGTATAGATCTTTCTGAGTTCCCAAGGTCCAAGTAAAAACCCAACAAAATCCTGAGAGGGTGTATTTTATTTGGGTAATATTGCTGCAGATTTGTTGTACTTTGAAGAAGCACGTCTTGAGTTAAAGCAAACTGGGAACTATTTGAGAGAGAAAAAAAATCAGTCTATTCCTTTAAATGAGACTGTCTCCTATGGCCTCAATTCTTTTAGAATTTTTCATCCTTTTTATAAGAATGATAACTGTTCATAAGATTTTATAACCTCTTGCTATATATTACGTCAGAATCTCTTTTCGTGTTATTCATACTAAATCAAGTGATTGTTCTTCCTGTTATGAAAAATTCTTGATTATGCGTTTTAGTATGGTCTGTTTGTCTAGAGACTTCCAATTGGTTCATGAGTACTACAGACTTTATTTTTCTCATTAAGAGCAATTCTTAGTCTTCTCTAAGGTTTTCAATTAGATTAAAAGTTTTTTACCCTTTAACTTTTCCTCTTCAGTTTCATCTCACTTTGTTCCAATTAACAAACCAAATGTGTATTCCTCAAGTGGATAAAATGGTACGTATTCAGTGAGTCCCACATCTGTATATATGACCCAGGTCAGGTTCACTTCCCCTCAAAGTGGTTCTCCACATCTGCAGTCACCCTATACATTTCTCCATTTTTGTTTTGTACAGATGTCTTATGATTGCTCTCATTCTCTTTCCTACGAAAGACAACCCCATAATATTAATTAAAAGCAATCTTCTACTTGGATCATTTCGGCCAACATCTGATAGGCAAAACCTTCCGCATGGTAACTGGACCAGAATTTTCATCCAAGCTTAGAAAGGGGAGATGATCTGGGAAGGCTTGATCAGCATGTACTTAACACAAAAGCATGGTAGTCATTGTGAAGATTTCAGTAAAAGTAGAGTGGGGAGACCCTGGGTGGCTCAGTCGGTTAGGGGTCTGACTCTTGATCTCAGCTCATGTCTTGAGTTAGGGTCATTAGTTCAAGTCCTGAATTAGGTTTCACCCTGGGCGTGAAGCCTACTTAAAAAGTAGAGGGAATATAAACAGCTCCACATACTTTACAAATAATAGGAAGAGCATTACACTTTAATTCTTTTTAATATGATAAACATTTTAATCTGAGACTATTCACTTCTGCTTAAACATGCTATCACAAGGTTGTAATTTAGAGTTCAAAAACATAATTATTTGGTTTTTAAATATCTTCAATCAAATGAAATAAAATGAACTAAAATTTGAGAAATGTATATATGTAATATACAGTTAGTCCTAACCTGAGTTTTCCAGAGAGCAAACCTTAAGAGGAAAAATTGCTTATAAGTCATATATTTGGGAGGTGATTCTTAGAAGCAGGTGTGGACGGTAGCGGAAGTGAGAATGGGCACCAGAGAAACCCTTTTGATTATTTCATACTCAACTGATTACCAGCTAATCACAGAAGTGGAATCTCATCTTATTCACAGGCCTGCCCACATTCAAAGAGGAGTATTCCACAAGATATGTACACCAGAGGGTGAACATCTTGGGGCCATCTCAGATTCCTATCTCTTATATTGAGGTAGACATAGAACTTAAACTTCTATATTGAACAGATATAAAATTATATATGGAACAGGTCAGAAAAAGATGAAATGGAAGACAAACATATAAGAAATAAGTAAACATTTTAACTTCAGTTACATGATGGTTAAGGAAAATTGCCTTTTTTCCCCAGATGGATTTGAAATGTCTTAATGTTAAAAGTTGTGAAAGAGCTATCCATTTTCATGTCATGGAAAACCATATTGATTATAAACCTGTTGGTCCAGGTAATACTTTTAAAATCTACAACTTAAGCTGTAGTCATCATTGCAACATTATAAAAACTGGAGAGAAATGAGAAAAGAAAAATGAATTTACTCATAATAAGCATGTGAGGGTAGAGTGCTCATGAATCAAATTGTGCTCCTCCCCCCTTGTGGGATATATTGTGAGGATTTAGTGAGGAGGGAACCAGGAAACAAGCTCTCATCAAATGTTGAGTCTGCTGGTATCCTGATCTTAGACCTACAGCCTCCAGAACTGTGAGAAGCAAATTTCTGTTGTTTATAAACCACCCAATCTATGGTACTCCGTACAGTGGCTCTAACAGACATACACATTAAGGACAATGAAGCTCAGAAGTGATATCACACAGCGAGTGGTATAGCTGGGGTCTGAACACAAGGAGACTGCATTCTACGTTGACATTCTAGATCTTACGTTGCATGGCAGTGGGCTGAGTTGACTCTGATCACACAGTATCATTTCCTTCAAAGACAGCAGTCTAGGAGAGTAAGGAGGAAGTGAATAGAGGATTTCTTTCACTTAATAGTCTATGATCCCTGCCAGGGTTCCATTGAATGTAGGTGCCTCTCTTCCAGAAATGTATTTTACTCTCTAACCTGTAATCTCATAAAAAGTTTTCTCCTTTTCTTATTTATGTCCTGTTCTATTAATAGTATATTAAAAACACCTATCTTAATGATTACTACTTCATTTTTTTTTTCTTCTGGAATCGTTACTCCTATCTTGGAAAATTTCCAACTTTATATCAAAAATGTGCACATAAAGAGACATTCTTTTTATTCTATTTCACTTTGTTAGATCACCTGTTGCTAGCTAGTTTAGTTCTATTGGCAATCTCAACTATCATTCACACAAAGGAAAATGCATACATTAGAAATAATAATTCATGGGGCACCTGGGTGGCTCAGTTGGTTAAGCCTCAGACTCTTGATTTCCATTCAGGTCATGAAATCATGGTTTCCTGAGTTTAAGCCCTGCTTTGGGTTCTGTATTGACAGTGCAGAGCTGGATTCTCTATTCTACTCTCTCTGTCTCTCTCTCTAAATAAATAAACTTTAAAAAATTAATTCATGATTTTCCACCATCCTGTGGTAAAATGGCTCTTGATTTTTCTCTTCTACCATTCTTGCACTTCATATATAGGCTTGTTTTTCCTTTTTAATTTGCAAACCCAAAGGGGTGATTGGAAATTACTTGTCTACTCCTCTAAATAGAATATTTTTGCCCATTCTTTTTTTTTTAATGTTTTATTTATTTCTAGGAGAGAGAGAGAGAGAGCGTGGAGCAGGGGAGGGCCAGAGAGAGAGGGAGTCACAGACTGAAACAGGCTCCAGGCTCTGAGCTGGCAGTCAGCACAGAGCCCGACACGGGGCTCGAACCCACGATCCGCGAGATCACGACCTAAGCGAAAGTCGGACGCTCAACCGACTAAGCCATCCAGGCGCCCCTATTTTTGCCCATTCTTAATCTCAAAAATAAAAGTGATTAAAGCAAACTATAAACAATAATTTTTGTCATATCACTGTTTGCAAGTTTATTTTAAAAATTACCCTTAAGTGAAAAAGTATAAATTATCAAATTATTCTAAAGTTAACCTCTTAATCTTTCAGTAAGTAATGACAGGGAGGATGTATGTGACTTGAATGAAACTAACCTCCCTTTTTCGTTGTTGTTTTAAGAATACTTGGATTGACTTAGCTGAGTCTAGGAAATTGACCTTGCTTCACTTTCTATCCTAAAAATTTATAGTTGTTACTAATTAATGTGATGGGATGGGATTTAAGAAGATAGGAAAAACCTCATACTCCAGTGCTAGAATTAAAATATTCCTGAAAATAAGGACATGAGATCCAGGTGCTAAGTGAATAATATGTTTATTATAACTGCCCCTCAAAATACTTGGACTAAAATAGCATATTTTTTATTTTAAAGTAATGTGATTATTAAAAAATTTAGAGGAATATTTTGTGATTCAACTTAATCAGGATTGCTACTTACAGATTAATTTTTTCACCTGCATTTTGGTTGTTCTTATTCATTTATGCATGTAGTTAGTGGAAACTGGTGTTAAAAAAAATCAGCTGAGTAAATTTTAAAGATCTTACTGGCTGTGTTCAGTGACTTAGGAATCAAACAATGTCCAATCTAGCAGATAGAAAGGAGCTTGGAGGAGGAGTACAAGATGACTTCTATGGAAAGTCATACAAACAGGAATAAGAATAAAGGAAGTAATAGGAATAAGGAAGTCTTCACTGGGCAAAAAAGCAAGCTGGTTATTGTAAAGCTACTTTAAGGGATGGCAGAGGTCTATCAGGCAGATAATCTAATTAGTGCTGAGTGAGTATTCTCTGATAGACTGATTTAAGGTTCCATTTCTTGGAGAGGCCAATACTATAATTAAATCTTCTAAATCTCAGTTGGGTGACCTAGGGCTTACCATAGTCAACTCCATTTTGGGCCCATTGTCTCATTTTAACACTATATAAAAAGACACCAGGCACAGGTGAGTCAAATTCAAATTCAACTGATAATCATTGAGATCTACAGTGATCAGGAAATGTAATGAACACTCAGGATTCATTATCTGATTCAAATTTCATGGAAATCTACGAAGTAAGCACATCTCTTCCCTTGTAGTTGAACGAAGTGTTTAAGAGAAGTTAAATTATGTATTGAAGGTTAAGTACATAATTTAAATAACTAAATGATAGAACTAGGGTGGAACTTGCAGAGAAATTAAGTCATATGCTCATTTCAGTAGAGAGGAAAGAGGGATCGGTGACTATTTCAGCCTATCTGGATGGGGGGAATGGAACCACCAAAGTCTTCGTAGAGATAATGAGTTGGAGTAAGGTTACTAGCTTCCTTGGCAGAGGCTCATGGTACATTTAATAGAAAAGCACATACAAGAAGGAGTAAATAAAGTAAAGATGATGTTTTGGGAAATTATTTGAGATGTTGATCGACATTTGAAATCAGCATTGCCTTATCTCTCCTCTTTATAGTCAGACTTAAGAATTTCCCCTGCTCATCATCACCATTATCTTCTTCTTATTCATGGTTACCTGACTTTCACCATAGCACTTGACTGAAATGATTTTAGTGACATCAGTGTCCCTAAGTCCAATAGATATTTTCTGGGCTTCATCATTGTTGACCTTTTTTTTTTTTTTTTTTCATATGAAAAACTATTGATCCCTCTTCTCCATTTTTTGGAAAAATTCTCCTAGGTTGTCTTGTCCTTGCACTCTCCCTGATCTGAATCCTACTTTTATTTTTCTTGCCTTTTCTCCCTCCTCTGCAATTTCCACCTCTATGCCAAATAACTGTTAATAATATCCCTAACTCTTTTTTTATTTCTATTTTGTATCCTTGGACAATGTCATTTTCACCCACACCTGTTACTCTCTATTTCTTGATGCTTCACAAAAATACCTATCTCCAGTCCAGACTGCTCCTCAAAGTTATCATGTTCAACACCATTTTCATGTACTTCCTCTTCCTTCCTCACACGTGTTCTTCTTGGCCATTCCCTACCTTGGTAACTCACCACCACCCCTAAAATTTTCTCTCCACAATTGTCCACTAGCCCTGCCACAATGTCATAGTGATGAATTAATGATCAAGGTCTATTGCTTTGACCTCCAGAATACATCTTAAGTCTGTCTGCCATTTTATTCTCCATCTCTGTTGTCCTAGGTAGGTTATTATTTCCTGTGGGAGCATTGTGAATAGCTTCCCACTCATCTGTGCAAATACAGTCATCCTTCTTTTAGTCATTTTTCCACATCACAGTCAAGGTGAGCGTTTCAAATCGTTGCCCTTATCATAACATCCTATTTCTCAACAATCATTTTTAAAATAAAGATAAGAATCTTTAATGTATATTAAAAGAACCTGTGTAGCCTAATCTTTTCAACTTTACTTACTCTGAACTCTTTCTCTTAGAGGTCCAGCCACCATGTATTTACATGGTATTACATGCACCATGATTTTCTTATCTCAGGACATTGATTCTTAGGCCCAGAACAGTTCCCTTCCTCCCTTCCTCTCCTTACTGCATCCTCATTCCCAGTCAAGTTTATTTATTCAGAAAAAAGATGGCCCTATCTGACTAGATCACTGTTTGCATGCTATGTGCTAATGAGATTATATTCATTGTTTTCATAACATATATTGCATTTTATGCTTATTACATTATTAATCTGTATGACGGCTTTCTCCCTCCTAGGTGGAACATATGCTTATTTTTACTCACGGTTGTAGACCCTTAATTTGACATGATGCCTGTGTTGTAACAGATGAAGGATACATCTTAAAAGTAAATAAATAAGTAAGTGATTTGTTAAATGCAAGATTGGAGATAATACCTTTATTAGAGAATCCCCCTTGACCTATCTCGCTTTTCTCCCTTACTAGAAGAGCTGGCTTTGAAAGTAGACACTAATCTAATCCACTCACATTTCACTTAAATGTCTAAGTTGGAACACACTTTGTTTCGTTAACACTTAAACTGAAAGAAAAAAATATAGGAGGAAATAAAAATTTAAATCAGTGTTTTCTTTTTGATGTTTTAAGCAATATTTCCCCTACATTCATGGATGTTTTTCAGAGCAACAGAATCCGAGCGGGAACCTCTGAATATGCACTCTAAAGTGCTATCTCTGATATTAGAAATACTTTTGAGAGGGGCTCAGTCAGTTAAGTGTCCGACTTTGGGTCAGGTCATGATCTCATGGTTCTTGAGTTCAAGCCCTGTGTCAGGCTCTGTGCTGACAGCTCGGAACCTGGAGCCTGTTTGGGATTCTGAGTCTCCATCTCTCTCTACCCTTCCCCCATTAATACTCAGTCTCTTACTCAAAAATAAATAAAAAAATATTTTTAAAAATTTAAAAAGGAAAGTTTGAGAAATAGCAATTTAACGTTGTTAGTATATTTATATTTGTAATATAGTAATGAGAAAAACATGACATCATTCACATGTCTTCTTTTTAAGTTGATTTATTTTGAGAGAGAGAGCATGAGTAGGGGAAGGAGAGAGAGAGAGAGACAGAGACAGAGACAGAGAGACAGACAGAGAGAGAGAGAGAATCCCAAGCAGGCTTCACACTCAGTGCAGAGCCCAACACTGGGCTCGAACCCACAAACCATGAGATCATGACCTAAGCCAAAATCAAGAGTCGGATACTCAACCAACTGAGCCACCCAGTGCCCCCTCATTCACACATGTCTTAAGAAAAAAATACATTTTTGTATTTTTCCTCCCTTATTTTTTCTCCATCTATACCTTCATATTGATGTAGTCCAAAATCAAAATCAGGTTTATTTATAATAGACTTGCAAATTGTGTCTTCTTTTTTCTGAATTATAAGTATACTTGGGATTTCATGTATCAGTTTTTTGCTAAAGGTAGTAACATGTTTGCCCTCCTGAGTGATAAAGGAATTGTTACTTATGTCTTCAGGTTGGAGATATATCAGTGAAGATTGGAAGCTGATAGCGTGGTCTTACTTAATGTGTAATTTATTGTAATCTGCAAAGGTGCAATTATGTCTCATACATTTTACCATATATTCTTTTGGGAAACCTCAATCTAAGTCCTAGCATTTTTTGAAGTTCAACTGTGGGGTTAAATTGTCTGGAAAACAGCTAGGCTGAGAAAGCCATGTTAAGATTATTACAATAGCCTTTTAGTGAATAATTATAGTGTCAAGGAAGAGTTGTACTCAGATGAGTGACCTCATACTGATTTTACATATAGGGGCAAATGGTTTCCTAGGGAAGGAGAGAAAGAATCTTGTCTTTGGCTCAGCATTCTAACATGATAATAAATCAGATCAATGACATTCTAATGGTTGCAGTTTTGGAACAGTTAAGATTTCTGGTAGGGTTGGATCTGGGTTTCAGAATTGGGATTTCATAATTTAAAGATTGTTGTTAAATATACTTCTAGAATGAAAGCGAAGGCCCTATAAAATTCTAAGAGCCTCTCCTTATTCAGGACTTTTTGTTTTTTAAAGACAATTGCTATGCAAAATACTCTCTATGGCACATTCAGAAAAAAAGCAGTGTTGACTCCCAGCCCAAAAGCGTTACCTACAAGATGGCCTCTCCAGGCCCAGGACATGGCTTCCTGTCCTGCTGCCTGTACTTGGTCAGTTATCAGTACTGGTTTTTCCTGTATTAAAGTCTGTTCCCCATGTGTGTGGTTTAAGGGAAAACAAAGAGTACCCTTATTTCATTGAATTTTAGTTTCTGACCACATCACCTTATGCTAAACAAAACTGAAAACCGGGAAGTAAGTAGAAAAGGCCTTTGCCCCCCAAACCTGTCACACAATCCATGCAATAATGTTACTGCTGTTACTTTATTATCCAATATTGCCCCAGCTGTATTTCTCAACATTAGCTGCAAAAATAGGGATTTTTGCCGTAGGAAAAATTGTAAGGTTTTCTTATAAAGCTCATCCTTCAATCCTTGCTTTTACTGATATTGTCCCATGTAGGCAATGGTTCTATGAATTTGAAAGAGTCTTAGTAACAGAGAGGTAACATATTAAACTTTGATGATTTCACAGAAACTTTCAAAGTGCCAATTTAAAGTAGTTCTTTGTGGAAAAATCTAACAAATGAATGGGTCCGTGGATGGATGGATAGATGGAAGGATAAGCAAGTAAGTAAATGACTAAAAACTCTTAGCCCTGGCACGATGAATGTAACGGAGATACAGTCAAGATGAAATAACGGTTGCTCAAATCAGGTGCTACCAGCAAGATGAACCAATATTTGCAAAATATACATATACGTATCTAGAGAAAAAATCCTCTAATATCCTTTTAATCAATGTATTAACCTTTTAGAGGACATTTCTTCCAAATCTCTTCCTTTTTTAGCTTCCCTCTCCTTCAATCCATTCCTTCTACCCAACTAGATTCTGTTACACTATGAACCCTCTTTCCTATTTCTGTATACCACATTACAATTGCATGTTAAAATTTCCATTCTCTTCATTAATAACCAATAATCTCTAATATGGATCAAGCTTTTCTTATGTATACTCCACATGTGCTGTCTCATTTATTCCTAGGCTCTTACCTGTAGCTACTGTTACTCTCATTTTATGGATATGGAAACTGAGGAGTTAAGGACCTTGATTCAGACTATACAGTTAATCAGTGAGAGAGTGGAGATATCAGCCCAGATACCTAACTGAAGGACCCTTACTTGGTACTGCTCTTTTCTATTTATATCCTCTCCACACTAGAGAGGTCTCTCTTGCTTGTTTGTCTTTAAAGCCAAGAGTATTTTTGCCAGGTTACTCATATTAGCCTCTCATACGTATGAGTGTGACCTGTGACAATAAATGAAATAAAACCCACATGCCTAAATGAAACTATTTTTGCAACTATTGTTGCATTACAATACAGTAATTATTGTTCATCATACCAATGATGGGACATTAGGGAAAGAATAAAACATGTTGAATATATTCTATCTCAAAAGACAGAACAGTCTATAGTACAGTTGGATAACTTATTATGGTGTAAGATACCCGTGTTTGAAAGGAGCAAATACTCGAGTCGCTTGAAAACACCCTGTTTAAGAAATCTCCCATACAGACAGATGATAATGTCCTTGGCATTCCAGATGGCACAGTTTTATCATATTCTGCTTATACAACTTGTGTATCAAAACAGAGCTTTTTCTGTTCAAAATTCATACTCAGCTATACTATTCTTGCTCTCCTTGTTGGAATAGTAATAAAATATGGCGCTGTGTGAGTTACTTGATGGAGCAGTTTCAAACTGCAACATGTTTCCAGTACAGTTCTAACACCCCTAGTCAGCTGATGGTTGTAGATTAATGTCACAATTAGTACGTAGATATTTCATAGGCCACTCTCCTGGGTTTGAAGCACTTGTAAAATGCCATGGGCTCATCTAGACGTTGTGTTGTCATAGCTCACAAAGGTAACATAAACAGACATGTGCTGAGCCTCTGCTGAGAAGGGTTTTAAGATAGGTCTCTTGAGAAGTGAGACTCGATTTAATTTAAAAGAGAAAAAAGACTTCCAAAGTGAAAGTATTTTCTTCAGAAGGCAAATGTCACAGCACTTTTTATAGACTATTATATGATCTTCAGAAAGTCAAAGTGCACACATTCACCATTCACAAGGTGTGAGTCTAATAGATCACGAAGCTGGTTGTAACGTGGTCTGGCCACTATACATGAGAGCTCTGCCCCTTCAGATGTCTTTAAAAATTGAAACTTATGCCAGTTATATTTTTAGTATTGAAACACAACTGAGAAATAGCAAAGAGTATATGCACAGTAAATCCACTGAAACTTTCTTAAAAGTATTTTTATTTAATTTTTAAAATAAATTTTAATCTTTTTTTTTTAATGTTTTATTTATTTCTAGGAGAGAGAGAGAGAGAGACACAGTGTGAACAGGGGAGGGTCAGAGAGAGAGGGAGTCACAGACTGAAACAGCCCCCAGGCTCTGAGCTGGCAGTCAGCACAGAGCCCGACGCGGGGCCCGAACCCACGAACGAGATCATGACCTAAGCGAAAGTCGGACGCCTAACCAACTAAGCCACCCAGGCGCCCCTAAAATAAACTTTAAAAAAGGCCTGTGAGGGGTGCCTGCGTGACTCATATAACCATTTGTGAGTTTGGGCCCAGAGTCAGGTGCTGTGCTGACAGCTCAGAACCTAGAGCCTGCTTTGGATTCTGTGTCTCCCTCTCTCTCTGCTCCTCCCTTGCTGGTACTCTGTCTCTCTGTTTCTCAAAAATAAACGTTAAAACATATTTTTTTAAAAGCCTTGTTGGGGCACCTGGGTGGCTTAGTCGGTTAAGTTTCTGACTTTGGCTCAGGTCATGATCTCACGGTTTGTGGGTTCGAGCACCGTGTGGGGATCTTTGCTGACAGCCAGCTCAGAGCCTAGAGCCTGTTTCAGATTCTGTGTCTCCCCCTCTCTCTAGAGGACCCTCCCCTGCTCACGCTGTCTCTCTCTCTCTCTCTCTCTCTCTCTCTCAGAAATAAATAAAACCTTAAAAAATTTTTTTAAGCCTTGTGAATTGTATAAAAAAATTTACACCCCCTAATTGGTTGGACTTTAACTTGTAATTGAAAGAAGGACTAAGTAACTGGCAGGTTTCATCAGTTTAAAAACCATTTTTTAAACTGTGTTTAGCAAAGGTGTTTTAGGTCTTCACAAAGCATGAGATGATGTAGGCAATTATAGGCAGCAACTTGCCTCTGTGCTTTATATCAAGAAGATAAAATTATTGAAATCTGCCAAGATTTGATGAGTTTATAAATTTAAGGAAAGACAATAAAAGAAACCTAAAAATATTATGATTATACACCCCCGCACACATGATTAGTGAAAACGATGAAATTCCTAAATCTATATCAAAGATCACAATTGCTAAACTTTATGGAGAATAAGCCTTTATTGATTCTCAACTGCTATCTATCCCAAACAACTAAAAATACTTATAAACACTTCAGTTAAGGAAATAATTTTTACATAAAGATATGTTAAAATTTGAGGAATTTAAAAGAAAAATATGTTCAGGTTAAGAAAATATATGAGTTTCATGATTATCTACTTGTTTTTATAGCCATTAGAGGGTAGTTTATTCATGAACTCTACAAGTTACATTGTAAATTTTAAGATGTAAACATTTTCCAAAGCTCAATGATAAAACTTCGATTTGTACTCTTTCAAAATGTTACACATAGGGTTATTTCTAATGCACATGGTATTAGCTTTAAAAGTTATTGATACTTCGGTGAAAACATGATTTATGTTTGTAAAGCGATTATGTACATATGCAGATCAGAGCCTGTCCCTTTTGTAAATTATCCCATTTTGTTAAATTTTTTTAAAAAAATTATTTACTTTCAGAGAGAGAGAGACAGACAGACAGACAGTATGAGTGGGGAGGGGCAGAGAGAGAATCCCAAATAAGCTTTGTACTGCCAGCACAGAACCAGACTTGGGACTCAAACTCACAAACCATGAGATCATGACCTGAGCCCAAATCAAGAGTTGAATGCTTAATTGAACTGAGCCACCCAGGTGCCCAGAGTCTGTCCCATATTTAAGGTGACAGAGATGCTTTTGCAAAGTTAAAGATAGTTTTGTTTTTTAAAGAATATAAAAACATTAGTAGGAAATCTAAGCAGGCCACCCTCTAATTAGTATAAAGATAGCATAAAAAGTTATGGAATGTCTAAAGATTCTAAAGATTGGTTCCTTTATTACTGTTCTAAGAAGTGCTTCATATAACATAATTCTATCTGTAAAAGCTATCCACAAGAGAAATGCTCACATTTTGAGGTTTATTTTGGAATAAATGAATCGTTACAAGCCTTTGTGATAATGCTGCTATTCATTATCCAAAGCCTCAAAAAAAATTGACTTACATGTCTTCTCCATTTCAAGCCTTCTGAGATAATTTAGACAGGTTTCTTTTATATATATTATAAAAGAATAAAGATATATCTTTATATATCATATATATGTATGTATGTGTGTGTGTGTGTGTGTGTGTGTGTGTGTAAAGGTTACTTATCTACTGGGGGTGAAGGGCAGAGAAACAGGACGAGAGAGAATCCCCAGCAGGCAGTGCAGGGCTTGAACTCATGAGCCATGAGATCATGACCTGAGACAAAATCAAGAGCCTTAACACACTGAGCCACCAAGGTGTCCCATACAGAAGTTTCTACTTACTAAGGCATCAGTGTGACAGCAAAGGCAAGAGTGATGTTGCTTCCTTTTGAAACGTCTTTAGGACGGTACTATTATTTCTTAGAAGAGTGATGGGTTTGACTTCCTCTCTACAAGTTTTTTTTTTTTTAATGTTTTATTTATTTCTAGGCGAGAGAGAGACAGCGTGAGCAAGGGAGGGTCAGAGAGAGAGGGAGTCACAGACTGAAACAGGCTCCAGGCTCTGAGCTGGCAGTCAGCACAGAGCCCGACGCGGGGCTCGAACCCACGAACCGCGAGATCATGACCTAAGCGAAAGTCGGACGCTTAACCGACTAAGCCACCCAGGCGCCCCCCTCTCTACAAGTTTGTATCATTCCTCTTGATACTCATAAGACATGGTAAATATCTTTGAGAAAATGGAGATTGCCAACATATTCATGGAGCCTCATTTGGATTATAAAATAAATAGGTAAAGGTTTACTGACTGGAAACTTTACCAAATACATTCAAGTTTTGTTTTTGTTTTTAGTTCTAAATTGGAGAGAATAAATTATGTGTTTTTAGTCCTGATACATCATTGTGTTTAGGCGTTTTTATTATTCCTTGTTACCACACCAAAAATGTTAAGACAGAGCTGTGAACTTAAATATTTTTTTAAGCTTATTCGTTTAGAGAGAGAGCAAGTGGGGGGAGGGCAGAGAGGGAGGGGGAGAGAAAATGAGAGAGAATCTCAAACAGCCTCCACACTGTCAACGCAGAGCCACATGCGGGGCTCAAACCCCTGAAACACGAGACCATGACCTGAGCTGAAACCAAGACCCGGACTCTTAACGAACTAAGCCACCCAGGCACCCCAGCTCTGTGAACTTTAAAACAAATAGACACATATCCACAAGGTATAAACAGAGCATACATACAACTATGTTTATCTCAACGTGGATTACAAATGGAGAGAAGGAAGAATATTCTAGAAAGGAGCACATCTGAGAGTGGATTTAGATTGAAGAACGCTAAGATTGGGCTTGGCAGGTAAAAGGTACCTGCCCGTAGAGAATGCAGAGAGCAACGTGGAGTCCCTCACATCAAGCAAGGGCCTGTATCAAGTAGTGACACAAGCAGTGAAAGGTTCTGCGCTAGGAGACATCAGTGGGAGCAGCATCAGCTGACACCCCAGAACTGATAAAAGGCAGGACGAGAGGGGGTCTGCAGGCGCCCACCACCAGGTAAATCCCTTTGGGGGGGGGATTTTTGCAGCGAACTGTCAGACTCCTCAGACCTGACCCTCTCGTGCCTGCCCACTTTAAAAAGGAACTGCCACCAAAGCCTCTGCCTGACTGATCTGCGAACAGAACTGAGAGCCTTCCCTGCTTGAGCCTAATAAGCAGTGAGTGCAGACAGCTGAGCGGGTCTGGACCAAGGCCTCACCTCAACTGCGCACCCACAGGCTGACTCTGCAATAGAGAGGTTCGTTAACTTCCTACACCCTTCTGTGATCTTGCCGTGTGACTTGTCTTCTCTCCTGCTCTGTGTGCCTGGTAAGAAGCCAGGCTTAATCACATGGTGAAGTGTCATTGTGTTTGGAATCCTGAACCTGCTTTATAAATGTGATTAACTGACTTATAATTGCTCTATGAGTGACTAAAGCTGACGCTGTGGAAAGACACAACTCATGTGTGTCTCAATGCAGACAGTTCAAGGAGTTGTTCCAGAAATCTCTGCAAGAGAGAGACTTGGACTCCACAAAGGGTAGTGATGACGGAAAAACGCAAGCAACTAAAGAAACAGCATGCAGGATCACTAGACCTCGTGAGGAATTTGAGAAGGGAGTCAGATGTGAAAAAAAAAAAAAAAAAGAACAGGTAAAAACCTAGTGTTCTGAGGAGAAATAGATTTGGTGATTTTAAATTGAATGCAACTCATTATATCATGAGTTTACTTTTAGAAGTGTTGAGTTTTATTTGTATATGTCCCAAGAGGCAGTTAAGATACACATCTAGAGGTCAGAAGACTGATCTTACCTAGAAAAGAATGAAGTAAAAAAAGTACTTAAGATTCCTAACAGAGTATGTGTAGAGTAGTAAAAGATGATCTAGATACATATTTTTAGCAAAACTAATATTGATACGCTGGTCAGAGGAGTTGGAGAAGAAACAAGGTAGGAGGGAAATCAGGAAAGTATTGTGTTATATTCCATAGACCGAAGAATAGAAGCTTTCCAGGAAGAATTGGTAAACAACCACTGATTCACTCAGTAATTCACGAATACCATGAAGTTCTTATTTTGCATTGAGCACAGGTGTGGAAAACCCCTCTCTGGGCTCTATCTTCAGGGAACTTACAGAAAGATGGGAAAACAAATGTAAATTAAAAATTCACACAAATATTTCATTGTAAATTTCAATATGTCATAAAGAGTAAAATTAGTATAAAGAGACATAAAAATACAAAGCAGGTGTACTTCTGAGGTCTGGGAACCCCTGTGTGTGAAGAGGTAAACTCTGATTTGAGATTAAAGGAATAATTATGTAGCAGCTAGTAAGGCATGTAGCCAGAGGGGAACAGTTCTGATAATGAAACAGCAAACATTATGGACCTTCTGAGTGAGGGACCTGGCCACGTACCCAGAGACCTACAAATTAACCTGAAGCTTTATTTTAGCATGAGAATGATCCCAGATTCCAGGAGTTTAAAAAAAAATAAATTATTACTTTTAGGCCACCAACCCTGCAGGGACAGTGGTCTTAGATAAGACAGGGATGTTGGAGTTTAGTACATTTCCATTTTAGGCTGAGAGGTAATTATGGGAAATACAAACTTATTGTTTATTTATTCCATTACACGTAGTATGCATAAGATACTATGGGGAGAAGTGAGTGTTACATTTTTAAAAATCATCTTTATCGTTATGATTTCAGGGATAATTTATATAGAGTCACCCATTTTAAGTGCATAATTCAAAAATTTGCTATTTGCCCAGTTATTGCATTATGTTTAATAAAACTTTTATACATTAATCAGTGTATTTTTCCTCCCTTGTATGGCAAAGGACTCTTATCAGGCTGAACAATGAAATGTTGCCGTTGTGAAACCTTTTACCAGGGCCAGTGTTAGATGGCTGATTCTTCTACCCAGCAAGAAATAATAATTCTATGCTCTCAACTTAAAACTAAAAAGTAGGGGCACCTGGATGGGTACTGGACTCTTGTTTCTGTGTGGTCAGAACACACACAGCATTTATTATTAATCTTGCTGCGTTATATGGTCACATTCGTGGCCCCCAAAATGATTATAACTGTAACATCAAAGATCACTGATCACAGGTCAACCCAACAAGTATAGTAATGAAAACATTTGAAATAACTGCCAGAGTTACCAGGATGTGACAGAGACATGAAGTGAGCAGATGCTGTTGGAAAAATGGCCCCGATAGACTTGCTTGAGACAGGGTCACACTTTAAAAGACCTTCAATTTGTAAACAAAGTATACTGCAAAAGCAGTACCAGCAAAGACAAGATATGCCTGCATATAAATGTACATCAATATTTTAAAGGTAATAAACTATTCAGATTTTAATTGGATAGAATACATAATCATAGCATAAATCATCTTTATCTTGGGCATTCTGAATGTGGCGCTTTTTACACCAAACTTTCTTATGCTAACTGTAAGTCCAATCCCCTAATATTTCCTCCAATGTAAGGCTTGTAATATGTTGAAGTAGAAACAGTCACCACTGGTTTTGATATGATAATGGCATGACACATTTGACTATTTTTCTTTTTCAAAAAATAAAACAGCAATACCCACTGAAAAGAACATTTTCACTAGCATATATGTGCTAGGCTTGGTTCCGATCAGATGAATTTAGAAAAGATGAATGGCTTTCAAATCATCCCTTTGCCTATAGGTCTCATCTATTATGTGTTTTCTGAAAGATGTCAAAGTGAGAGGGTCATTACTTTCCCTGGGAATTAAATGAGGGCCCTTTTCTTTGCTTTTTCTTTCATGTGACTGTGTTTACTTAACTAGTGTGACAAATGTGGTTTAAAATAAAAACTGTGCTATTACTAAAGAAATACATGTTGGCAGCAGCAGTACTGGTAATGGCCAAATGTCACAGGGCACTTATTTTCCTGTTGATTTGGCGGAGTGGCGATTAGGGGAAAAGTTGTCATAAACACAGTAATGGGATGCTTAATGTTATAGCCGGGTGCAATTTTACTTTGATTTACTGAAAAGAAACACATTAATAAGCAGCCACTTAATTACTATCCATGAAACACAGTGGTTAAACATCCAGTTATTTTTTTTCCTTCATTTCTATGTAAGCTAATCAAGATTTTAGAAACAATATAGATTAATGGAAAAACACATCGTACAAATCTAAGTAAACTTAGATTTAAACAACAAGTTGGAAATGACAAAAAAAATAGAGCAGGAGCAAACACTAAGTATCTATATATCATGAAACAAATTTGGAACTATTTCAATAGATTTGTTATTCATAAATTTGACTCAAATAATGCAATTATGATTATCAGAAGATTACCATATCCTACTGACTAGGGAGCGAAACAGAACTATAGTTCTTAAAAGGATTTTATTATCTGTCTCATTAAAGCTATTGGTAATCTAAATTTATTATTTGTGCAACATTGGGGTAGAGAAACACATGATGTTAGTGTGCCCCCATGTGGCTGGAGACTAGTAGGTAAGATTGTCAGAAAGGGCCTAAAAAAAGGCGGCCTTCACTGATTAGGTTATTGATTAATTGAATACTTATTGCATCCAGGTGGAGGGTTGCCTCTCCTATTTTTAAAGTTATTCTAAGTGAGAGGATTCATAGTTGCTCCTATAGTTCTTACAAATATCTTGTTTTTAGTAGTTGACTCATGTTAACCAGCACATCTTCTGCTCGTTCTGAAGCCATGTCACATAGGAAAAACCTTTCTCCATACACAAAATTTACTTTTCCTCACATAGTGTTTGATTAAGTCAAGCCTGAATGATTCTGTGCAAATATTAGAAAATATATTTCGTGACTAGATAAGATAATGGATCAAGTAAAAAATCCTGTGTTAGGAGAGGCCCGCAGCCTGAAAAATTAGTTTGCCAATTTGTATGACACACCTGAAGACTGCTGTTTGTTTATAAGCTCTTTTAGTCAGTACGATATGGGATGTCTGTAATTTATGTGGTAGATTTCATAGAATTTGAAACTCCTTTTCTGTAGTGCTTCTTTTTAGAGTCACCAACTTTAGTATTAGATTCAAGTGTATTACTAATTAACACTCTTCTTCAATTAACTCTGTAGTCATTAGTCCCAAGATGCAAAGACTTATCTGTTCACCAGTTCACGCTTCTGGAAAAACCCTGCAAGGATTAATTGTTGGTGATCCCATTAGATGGAAGCCCGCCCCAGATCTCTGAGGGAGTGCAGTGCATCCACAGTTGGGCAAATTTTAGAAATGAAAGAGTTGGGAGTGTTATGAATCTGAGGTATGAGGATTTGAGAACATTCTGAACGAGGAAGAGAGACCTCAAATAACAGAAAAGGAAAATAGCAGTATAATAACATTTGAACTTTGACAAAGGCTAAGACTGCCTCTTTGAGCCGCTAGCAAAGAAAGAACATGAACAGTACAGCTGGAGTATTGAATGCTAACCACCTTTAACATTGCTGGTCTCAGTGCAAATTTCTTCTGGGTAAAGCCAGAAATTTTTCCAGATTTCCAAGATTTTCCATTTGTTACTCTAATTAGTTCAAAATACTGTGCATCTATGCCAACCTTCTTAATTAAAAATTTCAAAAGTAGAATCACAAATATACTCAATTTTAAGGAGGGTGATCCTTAAAGACATAATGCAAACATCTATTTTTCTCTACTAAAAATTTATTTTTAATTAGAATACATTGTTTAGTATAACAACTGTTTGTGATTGTGAAGATATTCTTAAAATTCCAAGCATAGGGTAGGAAGGAATTTAAGGGTTCCCCCCCCATAATCCAAACTGACCTGTAATTCTAGTCTGGTCATTTAACATATTTTAAAAATTTCTCACACATTGGTATTTTACAAATATTGATACTTATGATTTTTCTGCACAGATTGAAATGAGTTATATATTTGCAAAAGACAAAATGAACCATTTCTGACCCCACGCTTTACACCACAAATAGAAATCCCAAGGGTAAGACAGTCAAAATCCAAATAATAATAGTAATATTTTACAAAATATCTTGCTCCTTTATGGGAAATTCTCTTCACACTACTGGAGAAAAGTAGGTTAAAGGAGAATGGGAGAAAATACAAAGATGAAGCAATAGATGAAATGATAGAATTTGCAATCTTAATTTAAAATCTCTTAGCATTCTCCCCCATGGTCCTCCGTTGCCATGGGGGAGAAGAAGGGGAAAAATAGTGGGGGGGAGGAAGGCAAACCATGAGCGACTCTTGAATGCTGGGAACAAACTGAGGGCAGATGGCGGGGGGAGGGGAAGAAGGGTGATGGGCATGGAGGGGAACACTTGTGGGGATGAGCACTGGGTGTTAAATGGAAACCAACTTGACAATAAACTATTAAAAAAAAATAGAATCTCTTACATTGATTATCTCCTAACACATTGTTGCTTTTAGTCATATAGATACTATTTCTTAGCCAGAAAAATTTACTGAACTCTCAAACTAAATGTTTACTCCTTTTTTGTCCTTGCTATCTTAGGCTCCTTAAATATTTACTTTCTGCAAATAAATTTCCAATTAATTGTTGATAACTCCTTTGTGTTTTTGAAAATAAAGCCAGAGACACTTCAGTCAAGGTTACTTATTGGATAGTGATAATTCTTCAATGTTTAGAATGGCAATTTTACAGAACCGTGAAGTGACATTGAGACAGAGCTACCTGAAACCATCAGATTGGCAAATGGGTTAGTTTATGTTTTTCTTATCTAGCTTGTAAAAACTTAATTAGCTCTCTTTTCAGGATAGTTGGAAATTTCATTCACTGACCTACTATTTTGACCTATGTATCATCTTTTTCCCATGTAGAGGGTAAACAACATAAAGACCTGCTTGAAAAGTATGTACTGTGAATGTTACACACTTGAAGAAAGAAAGAGGTCATGTTTTCTGTTTACAAATCATATGATTTGTTTTGTAAGGTGACAAATGAGCTTTTAAAAAATAGGCTTGACCATTAGCAAACTGTGTAGCATTTAGAATGGACTGTATAGTACTGAAAAGCTCAATGTTTCTTTTCTACACAGTCTCCTAATTACTCACTCTTATTTCCTACTTCTTATTCATCAAAGCAAAACCTACTAATGTCAAGATACTGAATTGTTTTTTTCTCCTGTGGCTTAGAATTTTAGTCCCTAAACCATGAATTGTAATAATGTTCCCGCCACTCTGGAGCAAAATGTGAGAATAAGTACTCCATTAAGGACTGTTGTTCAGCTTCAACAGCCTTACACTATGTATTTGACCATACATGGTCCCATTTTTAACTAAATTGGTACAAAAAGACACCGTGCTAAAAATCTGCAGTGCTAAGCGAAGGTTCAGCATAAATAACCTTTTTTTTATAAAGAAAACATGGCAGAAAAAATTGCATGCATTTCTTTTGCATATAGAATTTCCCATCAACAAGTACATACATAGTGAACCTTTCATTAGCAGCTTACTGAATAGAAGCAAGTGACCAATAATAAATAGTCTTTATACTACAAGCACAGTTACATGTCAGTAAAAACAAGTGCCTCTCAAAGTCTGGCCAGTGGAAATGATATGGAATACTTTGCATTTTACATTGTTCTATGATTAAAAATAGACCACAATACCGAAATTCACTACCAAGAAAATTCAGTATCCTTGATATGTTCTGATAGAACTTTACCAAAATGTGTATTTTCAGACATCAAAGACACCCCCCTCCTCACTGTCCCAGAGAATGGAAACATTCAGATAAAGCTGACAATGTATTACAATTTTTGTATGAAAACTTTTTGTTTTAGAACATTCATCATATTTCTAGATAAGCTAATATTATCAAAACTAAACATATCACACAGCACCTTTCTTTTTATATCTTGAAAAGTATACAAGAACAAGAAGAAAGAAGGGCTGATTAGAAAAGCCCGCAGTCTTTTAGATTCTCTTTGATAATTATATCTGTAACTGCATCAAACACAAACTTGACATTTTGGGTATCTGTAGCACAGGTCATGTGGGAATAAATTTCCTTATCTTCTTTTTGTAAATTCAAGTCTAGAAACTGGTTTTTGATGTAGTTCCCTGCATCTTCAAATGTATTTGGTCCTTGTTACAAAAGGAAAGAAAGACATGTTAATTGCATTTTAGAAGGAATGAAGTTAGAAATGAAATCAGTGCGTCTTAACATTTTACCTTGTGTGCTGCTATTTGATATACTCAGTGTTGAAAAATCAAGATGGCAATGGTCAATTTTCAGGGATTTATCCGATGTTAAGTTGCTGGGAACTCTGCTGACCCCACTGGATGGGGGCTTTGTTTGGCTAAATTGCTCACAACGCAGTAAGAATACTAACATATATACATAAATATAACATATATAATGAAGCTTATATATATGACAAAGGCTGTGCACGTCTATGTGCGTGTGGGTCTGTGCTGGTGCTTTAATATTAACCAGAAGAAGAATAGAAATTATAGGTGAGTGGACTACGGCATGAGGTAGTACTTGAGCTAGATCTTAAGGGGGTAGCTAGAAGGAGAAGAAAATGGTACAAGTGAAGGCCAAGAGCGGGAGTGAGAAGGGCCTGTCACTAGACTTGAAGGCAGGGTTGAGCGGCAAATGTGCCCCTTGCAGAATCTAGTTGGAATTGTAGCAAATCAAATAGAAATGATGGTGTGGGTCAGACGATGGCCTATGTTGCTAATTAAACAAAGTGCTTGAGATGACATGTAAAACTAGAGACAGCGGTTCTTTTTCTGAAGCTTATTAAGTTGAGAGAGAGAGAGAGAGAGAATACAAGTGGGGGAGAGGCACAGAGTGAGGCGGACAGAATCCAAAGCAGGCTCCAGGCTTTGAGCTGTCGGCACAGAGCCTGACACAGAGCTCTAACTCACAAACCATAAGACCATGACCTGAGCCAAACTAGGATGCTTGCATAACTGACTGAGCCACCCAGGTACCCCAAGGCAGCTATTCTTTTTTTTTTTTTTTTAAC
This sequence comes from Proteles cristata cristata, assembly GCA_017311185.1. Classification (NCBI taxonomy): domain Eukaryota; kingdom Metazoa; phylum Chordata; class Mammalia; order Carnivora; family Hyaenidae; genus Proteles; species Proteles cristata. The sequence continues at coordinate 1,110 of JAESUZ010003289.1, read as the reverse complement.
TTAAAAAAAAAATATTTCTTAAAATTTATGTCTAGGAGAGAGAGACAGCGTGAGCAGGGGAGGGTCAGAGAGAGAGGGAGACACAGACTCTGAAACAGGCTCCAGGCTCTGAGCTGGCAGTCAGCACAGAGCCCGACGCGGGGCTCGAACCCACCAACCGCGCGATCATGACCTAAGCGAAAGTCGGACGCTTAACCGACTAAGCCACCCAGGCGCCCCATCAAGACAGCTATTCTTGACTGATGCTTTAGTAGAACTAAATGGAGAGTCAGTGAAAGGTAAGCTTGGGAATGTTTAGCCTAGAAGCAGGACACACAATGGATCAAATAAAAGGTACAAATGCTAATAAACAGAAGGCAGCCCAAAGTGACCTGTTGGTGAGCTTTATAACAATATACTTGTGGGGACCTAAGACACAATAGGGCAGTAGCATGAAGATTTTCCAAGGAGATGAGATTTTGTTCCTCACTTTATTGTAACTAGGAGAAAAATGCCATGAGGGACAATCTTTATAACAATGTAACATGACTAAAATCCAAAACACTAACAATACCAAATGTTGGCAAAGATGCGGAGCCATAGGAGCTCTTAATCCATGGATGGTAGAGTGCAAAATAGTACAACCACTTTGGAAGGCAGTTGGGCAGTTTCATATAAAGCTAAACATATATTACCATACAGTCCAGCAAATGTGCTTCTAGATACTGACACAAAAGGTCATGTGCACATAGAATCATGAACATAGATGTTTATAGCAGCTTTATTCAGAATTGCCAAATAGTGGAAGTAACTCAGGTGTCCTATAGGTGAAAGGTTAAAAAACTGGGTTATTTATGGAATGGAATACTATTCAACAATAAAAGGAAATGGACTCTCAACCCATAAAAAGTGGTGGAGGAAATTTAAATGTATATCGCATTTAAAAATGAAAAGCGAGGAGCGCCTGGGTGGCTTAGTCGGTTAAGCGTCCGACTTTCGCTTAGGTCATGATCGCGCGGTTGGTGGGTTCGAGCCCCGCGTCGGGCTCTGTGCTGACTGCCAGCTCAGAGCCTGGAGCCTGTTTCAGCCTGTGACTCCCTCTGACCCTCCCCTGCTCACGCTGTCTCTCTC
>JAESUZ010003288.1:0-45990 GCA_017311185.1 Proteles cristata cristata | reverse complement strand
GAAATACAAACTTCTGGGGCACTGGGTGTGGCTCAGTCTGTCAAGCATCTGACTCTTGGTTTCGGCTCCCGCTGCGATCTCGAGGCTTCGTGGGTTCGAGCCCCGTGTCAGGCTCTGCATTTTCAGCTTGGGATTCTCTCTCTCTTTCTCTCTCCATCTCTCCTCTCTCTGCCTCTCCCCTACTCATACTGTCTCTGTCTCTCTCAAAATAAATAAACTTGAAAAATGGATAAGCTTTTAGTTGTAACATAAATACGACACAGGGACACGTAGTTAATAGGCAATATAGTTAATAATAAGTAACAACTTTGGTGACATATCTCTCGATCGTGGTGATCACCTTGTAATGTATATAAATGTTGCATCGCTCTACTGTACATTTGAAACTAACACAATCTGTCAACACACCTCAAGAAAAAAAGTACATGAAAACTTGGTACTAGTGGCTGTTGATTTTGTTCCAGGACTAGGGATAGAAGTGGAAGTAACTCACTTCCTGTAAAAGGTTGGTTTGCGAGCATAACTCGTTCCAGAAACATGCTCGTCATCCAAAGCACTCGTATATCAGAGCGAATTTCAAGAACCATTGGCTCAGTTGTGATCATGTGACATTTGGGGTCAGGTACTGCTCATATTGCAAGATGTCACTTGTTTATCAAGTGAAAATTCATTAGAAGTGTTTGCTCATCTTGTGGAAGCTCGTGAACAAGTTACTCGCCATGCAAGGTTTTGCTGTACTTCAGAACTTCCCCAAGGGGCGCCTGGGTGGCTCAGTCGGTTAAGCCGCCGACTTTGGCTCAGGTCACGATCTCGCGGTTCTCGAGGTCAAGCCCCGCGTCGGGCTCTGTGCTGACAGCTTGGAGCCTGGACCCTGCTTTGGATTCTGTGTCTCCCTCTCTTTCTGCCCTCCCCCCAGCTTGTGCTCTGTCTCTGTCTCTCAAAAAAATAAATAAACATTAAAAAAATTTTTTTTAAATTCCATCCCCAAGCTCTTATTTTCTAGTGTCCTTTTAGGCTATCCATTAGCACGATTGCTTCAATGTGGCTATACTGTAACCATCTTATTTATTTGTACTTCTCCTCTTACTTAGCTGACCTGATAAGGGAAAGAATAGAAACTTACTCATATTTCTATCCCCAGGACCCAGGGAGGTAGCATAGACTCAATTAATGTTAATGAAATACTTTAATGAGTTGATGAATACATTGCACATAATCCTTATATCCTCAAGCATGGAAAAACAGAATAATCTGAATAATCACAGAGCTATGGTGCCATTCGTTTTTCCTTCACTTTGTAAAAGGGAATAAATCAGACATCACTTACCTAGATGATAAAAGCATTGATATTTAAAAACATTTTAGGGGCGCCTGGGTGGCTTAGTCAGTTAAGCGTCCGACTTTCGCTTAGGTCATGATCTCGCGGTTCGTGGGTTCGAGCCCCGCATCGGGCCCTGTGCTGACTGCCAGCTCCGAGCCTGGAGCCTGTTTCAGTCTGTGACTCTCTCTCTCTCTGACCCTCCCCTGCTCACGCTGTCTCGCTCTCTCTCCTAGAAATAAATAAAACATTAAAAAAAATTTTAAAAAAATAAAAATAAAAATAAAAACATTTTAATGTTTATTTTAATTTTGAGAGAGAGAGAAAGAGAGAGAGGTACACAGAGAGAAGGAAACACAGAATTGGAAGCAGCTCCAGGCTCCAAGCTGTCAGCACAGAGCCTGACACAGGGCTTGAACCCACTGACTGCAAGATCATGACCTGAGCTGAAGTTGGACGCTTAACCGACTGAGCCACCCAGGTGCCCTTAGAGCACTGAACTTAAAAGTAAGAAGGCAGGGGCGCCTGGGTGGCTTAGTCAGTTAAGCGTCCGACTTTCGCTTGGGTCGTGATCTCGCAGTTCGTGGGTTCGAGCCCCGCGTCGGGCTCTGTGCTGACTGCCAGCTCAGAGCCTGGAGCCTGTTTCAGTCTGTGACTCCCTCTCTCTCTGACCCTCCCCTGCTCTCTCCTAGAAATAAAAAAAAAAAAAAAAATTTTAAAATAAAATAAAAATAAAAACATTTTAATGCTATTTTAATTTTTAGAGAGAGGAAAGAGAGAGGTACACAGAGAAGGAACACACTGAAGCAGCTCCAGGCTCCAAGCTCAGCATGAGTTTATTAGGCTTGAATCCCACTGACTGCAAGATCATGACTCTGAGCTGAGGCTGGACGCTTAACCGGCCTGAGCCACCCAGGTGCCTCTTAGAGCACTGAACTTAAAGTAAGAAGGCAGCGCCTGGGTGGCTGCAATGGTTAAGCGTCCGACTTTCGCTTGGGTCGTGATCTCGCAGTTCGTGGGTTCGAGCCCCGCGTCGGGCTCTGTGCTGACTGCCAGCTCAGAGCCTGGAGCCTGTTTCAGTCTGTGACTCCCTCTCTCTCTGACCCTCCCCTGCTCACGCTGTCTCTCTCTCTCTCTCCTAGAAATAAATAAAATATTAAAAAAAAAAAAAGTAAGAAGGCAATCCTTAATTCTCAGCTGTCCAAGGAAAACAGCAGCATGAAAGAGCGGTACTGAACTAAATAAACTGAAGAATTCGCAAAAATGGAGTTAACTTGAGAAACAGAAAACAATTTTATAATAAGCTAAATTCGTTCTCCCGGAGATATTTCTTTTATCTATTCTTGAAAAAGAAAGAGAGAGAGTGCATGTGCACAAATGGGGGAGGGCAGAGAGAGAGAGAGAGAATCCCAAGCAGGCTCCATGCTGTCAGTGCAGATCCTGATGTGAGACTTGAACTCACAATACACGAGATCATGACCTGAGCCGAAATCCAGACCCAGACGCCTAACCAACTGAGCCACCCAGGTGCCCCTCCTCAGAGATATTTGAGAGCACATCACACATACAAAATAAACATACATGGTCATGAAAAATACGTAAATTTCTTAGAAAATAAAACCTAACAAGGTTACGCAAGGCTGAAGCACAAATACGTAAACCCTACAGACAAGAAAACAAAATACAGTCATGAGAGAAGACAATGGCGCAAAAACTTCAAAGGGCCGAAGTTCAAATCATTTGAATCTAATTTGAATGCGTTAAGGAAGCAGCGTCAACTTTGTGTACAATAATGGCATTGTGGTTGTTTCCCAACGAATGTTTTTCTCGTATTGCCTTTCGGAAATATAGCAATAAGCTAAAATATTTACAACCTATGGATGAAATTACTTGATCTTGGGACCTGCTTGAAAAGAATCCAGTGTGGGAGTGAGAGGCAGGAGTGGGGGCGGGTGGGAGGAAACAGGAAGAGCTGAGAGATACAGAGAAGGGGCTCGGCACACCATTTTCTATGCATCCACCTATGTTTGAAATTTTCCATAATAAAAAGGTAAAAGCCAAATTTGATTAAAATCTAGAATAGGTAAATAAAGACACTTTGCAGAAGTACACGCACTCACTCATAAGTTTGCCACCCAGCTACTCATCCTATTTTTTATTTTTTAAGTGTATTTAAAAAGACACATGACAGCATGAGTCGGGGAGGGGCAGAGAGAGAGGAAGAGAGAGAAAGAATCCCAAGCAGGCCCCACTCTGTCAGCACAGAGCCCAACTCGGGGCTCGAACTCATGAAACTGTGAGATCATGACCTGAGCTGAAAACCAAGAGCTGGATGCTTAACTGAGTGAGCTGCTCAGGTGCCAATCTATTTTTTAAAATAAAGGGAGACTTTACCCTGGAACTTTCCCCACCGCCCCCCAAAAAAGCAAGGAAGGAAGGAAGGAAGGAAGGAGGGAAAGCAGGCTAGCAAAGAAACGAGTAAAAGAGAAAATCTAAGTAATTATTTACACTGTGGCTGTGAAACTTGGTCATTTATTTGTTTCAAGGACTTTTAAGCAACAAACACAAATGAACAAATTATATGTGTACATATACATACACAGATATATTCAGTAAACAAAATGATAGAGAAAGGTAAAAGATAAAGGACTGAACAAAGATACTCTATACACTTATTATGAATAAGGAATCGAGACTGGAAATATTCTATCAGATAACAGATTAATACAAAGCAAAAAAAGGCAACAAAAGAAACATAAATGAATACTATGTTTTGTTAAAACTACAGAGCAAAGAAATAACAGCAACCCTAATATTTTTTTGAACAAAAGAAAATGCAGTAGAGAAATATTTAAAGCAAAACTCACAGAAATAAAAGAGAGTCTGAATAAACCTCAATCATGGTGAAATATATAACTAATTCACTAGGGTTTTAAAATGATAAGACAGAGGGGCGCCTGGGTGGCTTAGTCGGTTAAGCGTCCGACTTTCGCTCAGGTCATGATCTCGCGGTTCGTGGGTTCGAGCCCCACGTCGGGCTCTGTGCTGACTGCCAGCTCAGAGCCTGGAGCCTGTTTCAGTCTGTGACTCCCTCTCTCTCTGACCCTCCCCTGCTCACGCTGTCTCTCTCTCTCTCTCCTAGAAATAAATAAAAATATTTTTTAAAAAATGATGAGACAGATAGAAATATATAAGATATGTACATTATGCAAATGAAACCTACACTCGTGGATGGATAGCCAAAGACACACAAAATGCATGTCCCCCCCAAATATCCATTAAATATTTGGAAAAATCAGTCACAGGGCGCCTGGGCGGCTCAGTCGGTTAAACGTCTGACTTTGGCTCAGGTCTTGAGATTGGGGAGTTTGAGCCCCACGTCAGACTCCCTGCAGTCAGCACAGAGCCCACTTCAGAACTTCTGTCTGCCCTCTCTCTCTGTCCCTCACCCCCGGCTCATTCTCTCTCCCTCTCAAATAAGTAAATAAAATCTTTGAAAAAAAATCAGTCACGAAGCCACAAGGAAAATCTTGACAAACCTTGCAGAGTAGAAATCATAAAGAGGCCCATCCTCAAGTAAGCTAACCGTGGCCAAAGCAACAGCTATCTGGAATATTTTTAAAAACACGTAAAAACTCTACTAAATCTTTTTTGTGTGAAAAAGGAAATTCAGAAAATTCCTTGGGGAAAAACCTGTTAAAATGGTGATATTTAAAAATCTATTAGATGTGGCAAAAGTCTCACTCAAAGAAAAAAAAATTACATATATCCTTAAATACATCCATAAGAAAACAAGAATGAGCATGCTTAAGTAGGCCCAAAGAACACAGAAGGGTGAAATTAACAAACACTGGGAGAAATTAGTTAAACGTAAAAGAGCAGACCTGAATAACCCAAACCTAATTTTTGAAAAGCCCAATATACAAAGCATTGAAAAATCCAGTCTCAGTTGGAGAGAAAAACCTCACAGAAACCCATATAATATCAGGGAACCCCAAAAAAAAGGTAACAAGAGAGACTGTGAAAACTTTATAATTAACTTTGACACATGCTCTGTTCAACGTTATACCAATGAGTCTTTTAAAAATTGGATAATGGGGCGCCTGGGTGGCTTAGTCGGTTAAGCGTCCGACTTTCGCTTAGGTCATGATCTTGCAGTTCGTGGGTTTGAGCCCCGTGTCGGGCTCTGTGCTGACTGCCAGCTCAGAGCCTGGAGCCTATTTCAGAGTCTGTGTCTCCCTCTCTCTCTGACCCTCCCCTGCTCACGCTGTCTCTCTCTCTCCTAGAAATAAATAAAACATTAAAAAAAACTGGATAAAATAGACAAAATTGGCTCGGGACATAACACAAACTAATCCATCAATAACAACAGAAGACAATGAACGATGGTACTTGCCTCGAATATCACCAGGCCCAGATCATTTTATGACCCAGTTTGATCCAAGTTTTAAATAATATATAACGTTTTGGTTATTTAAACCACCTCAGAGCGGAGAAAAAGACTAAAAATTTTCTCAGTCGTTCTTTGAGTCTAAATGATAAATGCCTTGTGATAAGAAGTGAAGTGTTAGACTCTGTTTAGTTTCTCGTTCTCAAACCAAATAAAGATGTTAGGAAAAATGAAAGTTCCACACCAATCTCATTTGTAAATTTCAATGCAAAAAAGAAATCTAAATAAAACATTAGCAAACCAAATCTCAGCATAAAAATACAATAAAGCATCAAGGCCAAGGTAAATTTATTCCAGGAAAACAGAGCTCAACAGTGAAAAATAAAAAAATGAAAGTAATTATATATAGTTCGTGACAGTATAAAAAAGAAAAACCACGTAACTGTTGCCCTAAGTGAAGAAAAAGTCATTTTTAGAAAGTCATCGGTTAGTAACCTGAAAATAAAAGATTTAACTTAATGACGACTCCCAAAAGACATTTATAAGGAATACCTGTTACCGCTAAATTATTTACCTTTTTCAAAACAGGTTACAATCAATGGACCAAGGAAAAAAAGTAAGAGAAAGAAATATTGAAATGAAAGGGGGCCAACTGTCATTAGTTGTAGATATGATGATTTACAAAGTGTAAGGCAATTAATGGAACTTCTATTAAAACTAGTGAGATGGGGCGCCTGGGTGGCTCAGTCAGTTAAGCCGTCCAACTTCAGCTCAGGTCATGATCTCACGATTTGTGGGTTTGAGCCCCGCGTCGGGCTCTGTGCTGATGGCTCAGAGCCTGGAGCCTGTTTCAGATTCTGTGACTCTTCTCTTTTTTCCCCTCCCCCATTCATGCTCTGTCTCTCTCTGTCTCAAAAACAAACAAACAAAAACAAACAACAACAACAAACTAGTGAGAAAATCTGAAAAGAGTGAGCAGACAGAAGAAAAGTGCATCAAAAGAGCTCTCCTACCTCCTGGCAAAAGCCAATGAAAAAGAAGCCCATTTATTTAATAACCAAAATGATGAGATGTCCTGTAATAAGCCACAAGGGAAGTATCAGGGCTCTGTGATTTAAAAAAATACAAAAACTTCCCTAAAGGAAGTCAAAGGAGGAAGGGTCTGGAAAACCAAAAAGACATACTATAGTACTAAATGGGAAAACTGAAAATATCTAAAATGTCAGTTCTCTTCCAAATTAAGACGTGAAATCCTTTTTTTTATAAATCCCATTCTTGAAAAACAGAACGTGACAAGCTGACTGTAGAAGTCATCAAAGGTAAGTGAATGCATGAACCGTCACTTATTTTCTGTACCAGAACATGTTGACAGGAAATTTGTCCTTCTAGACAACTATGGGGCCCTAATTTAAACAGCAGCGTGGAAGTATATAAAGGCACACAAAAAATACACACAATAAAAGCTTCCTACTTTATTTATATACCGAAGTCATTTCCGGACTCAGGTTGAAATCTAAGAGTCTTTTCCCCCCAATCTAAATACGGAAAGAATGTGAAAGCGTGTCTTACAAATTTGCAGAAGGGAGTATGTCTCCCTCAGTGCAACAAGGAAGCTCAGCAGCAATAAAAGAAAAAGAGATGGGCAAATCGGACTTCATGAAAATTTCAAACTTGGATACTTTGAATCCTGCAATAGGTTACAGACAACTGTGAAAAAATGTATGCAACATATATAGTAACCAAAGGGGACCTACTCCCCAGAAGATGGCTACACAGCCATGAAGGGAAAAAGAACTGATCTTCACAGAGCAGAATCAGTCTGATCCATGCCCCCAGGATTTGTACGGTGTGATGATCCTGGTCGAGACCTTTATTTATTTATTTTAGCATTTACTGATTTTTTTGTGAGCTAGACAGACAGACAGAGTAGGAGCAGAGAGAGAGGGAGGCACAGAATCTGAAGCAGGCTCCAGGCTCCAAACTGTCAGCACAGAGCCCGATGCGGGGTTTGAACCCATAGACCCCAAGACTGAGCCGCCCAGGTGCCCCCTGATCCAGACCTTTATTAACCTCTCACCGGGTAAGTACAATCAACAGCCTGGCGCCCAGATTCTTGTCTTTCCCCCTATAATCCATTCCCTGTATAGCCACAAAAGGGATTTTTTAAATATTTTTATTTTCAAGAGGGTAACATTGATTGTCTACCTAAAACCGCTGACCGCTCACTTAGATAAAAGACAGTACCCCCCACCCTGCCCCCAGCCTGGCCTGGTCCTTCTCCCTGACTCTCCTGATTCTCAGGATTTTGCGCACGTTGTTGCTGCCACTGAGAAAGCTCGTGGGCACCCCCCTAACCTCCAGTCTTTAACTCGCACTGTCTGCCCGGGGGGCTCCTTTGCACACTTAGGTCTCTGCACACAGAGGTCTTCCCCTAGGTCATATCAAAAAAGAGGTCCTTCTTTCATTTTCTAGCATAGCTCCCTGGTTGTTACCTTCATCGCTTGTTTTCACCTTGCGATAGTCTTATCGGCCTCGTTCCCTAGAACATACACTTGACCAGAGCTGAGAGCAGAATCTGTCTTCTTCACTGTTGTGTCCCCAGCAGCTAGAGGCAGGGACAGTATATAGACAACGCTCAACTAAATTGCTGTTGGATGTTTAAAAAAAAAAAAAAAAGTAAATCAGGACACCCTGGGTGGCTCAGTCGGTCAAGCATCCGACTTTGGCTCGGGTCATGATCTCATGGTTTGTGAGTTCGAGCCCTGCGTCGGGCTCTGTGCTGACAGCTCAGAGCCTGCAGCCTGCTTCCGATTCTGTGTCTCCCTCTCTTTCTGCCCCTCCTCCCACCCCTCTCTCTGTCTAAAATAAACATTAAAAAAAAAAGCAAATCACGTAAATAGGCAATTCATAGGAGAAATAAAGCGGCATTAATCACATGAGGAGAAACTGCTCACTAACTAGAGTGACGTCCAATTTTTTTAAATCTATCGAATTGGAAAAAGAATACAATAATTCTTAACATTCGTGGTTACCGAAGTTACAGAGAGGCATGCTTTCTCGCACACTGTACAAGCGTAAGGTTAATCCAATGATTTTGGAGGCATTTTGGCTTCTCTCGGTGGAATGCTAGAATCAGCATGAACTGGCTTATTGATCAGCTCACAAGAACCCATAGTTAAATATTCAGGGATATTTTGAGAGCAGCCCCTGTCCTGAAGCTGGTCATGGGGGCGTATCCCTCTCTTACTCATGGTTTCACTTACTCACGGTCAAGAAGCAGATGACCTTCCTTCCAGCCAAGGAATTCAGTAGGATCCCAACACTACGTCACAATTCCCTTCACTTCACCTTGTCACGTGGGCACCATATCATCTCACATCCTCGCAAGAAGGGTGGGTACCTTATAACAGGATCCTGAGGGGGAGAGACTGCATTCCTGCAACTTTTATCACAGTAGCTTGTTATGAGCGTTCGATTTGAGTATTACTTATTGCTGTTAATGTCTTCCTGTGCCTAACTGATAAATTAAACTCTATCATAGGTATGCACGTACAGGAAAAATATGGTATATATAGGGGTCAGTACTATCCATGGTTACAGGCATCCGCTGAGGGTTCTGGAACATATTCCCCTTGGATAAGTCTGGGGTCGGGGAGACTGCTTCATTTTCACCAGGGAAGTCACCAAGTGCCATAAATCAGATGGTTGTTTCTGCGTGTTTGACAGTCAGTGTAGAAGCTTCCTAATGCCCTTAAAATTTTTTTAATGTTTATTTATTTTTGAGAGCGAGAGACAGAGTGCAAGCAGGGGAGGGTCAGAGACAGAGAGGGAGACACAGAATCGGAAGCAGGCTCCAGGCTCTGAGCTGTCAGCACAGAGCCCGACGCAAGGCTTGAACCCACGAACTGTGAGATCATGAGCTGAGCTGAAGTCGGATGCTTAACCGACTGAGCCACCCAGGCGCCCCAAAGCATCCTAAAGCCTATATGTGTAACAAAGAAAAATGAGCATAATTTCGGTCTCATGTTCCACAGAAATTATGGCAAGAGGGGGAAAAAAAGATATTTAAAAAACAGACAATCTAGCCTCCTGAATGCCCATTAGAAAGTAGATGAGTGATTACAATGCATTCCATATTATAATACAGCCATTTTCAAAGACTAAGACAGATAGATTTACAGATACTGCCACAGCTTATCGCTGAATAAATAAAAGGCTTGGGGGCCATGCCCATTATCTCATTTTGACAAATCATAAACGCATGCACTGTATCATTTTAATATGTGTTTGAACAAGGTCTATCTGGATGAATGCCAAGCTGTTGGAAACATCGATCCTTTAGAGGGGAGGGGACAGGTTTTGCTTTTTAATTTATCCATTTATAAACTGTATGCATTTTCAAAACAGTGGCAGATGTGATTTTCAGGGAAAAAAAATATAATCTATAAAACTTCCGGAATCAGGAGGTAATCAAATTGTAATTACAGACTATTTAAGAATCGTGACAATGAAAATAATACATTGCAAAATTATGGAAAGCGGCAAAAGCTGTAATAAGGAGGAAACTTATAGCTTTGTATAATTTCATTATTAAACAAAAAGAAAGGCATGATGATACATCAAATACACGCTTGAGTCAGGAAACCAGGATGTTCAAGGAAATCAAGAGAGGAAAAATAATACATAAAAGCAGCAATTAATGAATTTAGAAAACATGCAAAGTACAAGACGTAGTTCTGTGGGGGAAAAACATTAAAATGGGCACATTTCGGGGCGCCTGGGTGGCTTAGTCGGTTGGGAGTCCGACTTTCGCTTAGGTCATGATCTCGCGGTTTGTGGGTTCGAGCCCCGCGTCGGGCTCTGTGCTGACTGCCAGGTCAGAGCCTGGAGCCTGTTTCAGTCTGTGACTCCCTCCCTCTCTGACCCTCCCCTGCTTGCGCTGTCTCTCTCTCTCTCTCCTAGAAACAAATAAAACATTTTTTAAAAATGGGCACATTTCTTTTTTCTTTTATTTTTTAATGTTTATTTATTTTTGAGAGAGAGAGCACAAGCAGGGGAGGGGCAGAGAGAGAGGGAGACACAGAATCCGAAGCAGGCTCCACACTCAGTGTGGGACTCAAACCTACAAACCACGAGATCATGACCTGAGCCAAAGTCAGACACTTAACCGACTGAGCCACCCAGGTGCCCCCAAACTGCCACATTTCATCAGGAAGGCTCCTAACTACGTTCCCTAAAAATGAAGTTTTCAAACTTCAAGGATGTGTCATAGTTATTCTACTCAAATTATCCTTAAGGTAGAAAAAAAAAAGGTTAAGCAATCCCAACTCATTTGACTCACATTGTTTCACAGTGGATTTGTAACATAACGAGTTACAATGCATTCTAACTAGGACAGCCATGACTCTGAACCCTGACGTTGTCACCTACTAACAAGAAAGCCACAGACCAAACCCCACGCTCATAATTGCAAAGATGCCAGAGAAAAATGCGTGTTTAGTTTCCTGTCCACACAGCAGCAGAAGCGATCGTCTTTAAGCATAAATTAGATCGTGTCTTTCCCTCGCTCTTGACCCACCACGAGCTTTCTGTCTCACTTAGGATCAATTCCAGACCTTTCCTCTGGCCCACAATGCCCGTCATGAATGCCCCTAGTGACCTCTTTGACCTCATTTTCTTCCCCTCTCCCCATGCTCCTCCTGCACCAACCATTCAGGGCCCCCTGAGATCCCTCGAACTCATGTGCAAGCCAGTCTCAGCGTTTTGCATTCCCTGCCTCTGTTCTTGACCATCCTGAGTGTCCGTGTGGATCACCCTACACCCCCTACCTGCAGTATCTGCCTTCATAGGATTTGCCATTACGTGAAGTTATATGACACACTTGAATATCTGTGTGCTATTCATCGTCCTGAGCCAATGGCAGCGCCATGATGAGGGGGCAGACTTGATTTGCTCTCACTTTGTTTTGCTCGCTCTGGTAGCCTCGGCCCTAAGATGGTACCCAGCACACAGTGGCATTATGTGAAGTTACATTATGAATACAAGTATTTATTTATCTCTGCCAGCCATGGGAACTTGATGACAGCCCAGACATGGTGCAAAGGGTCACCGTGAGGGGGAGGAAGGTGGCCAGGATTCCTCCTCTTCCCCAGCCTAGAAGCTGGAGAATGTCGGAGCCCAGCTCTGGCCGTGCAGAGCATGACAATGTCTTGACATGTCTGAGTGAAGGAACGAAGGAACGAATGAGTTCCTTTTCCTGACATTTCCACTCTGCATTTGGAAATGAAGCAGGGAACTCCAAACCAAGACAGACCAGGGGAATCTCTCTTCGTGGGAAGAATCATAGAACAGAAAGAAGTCTGAACTTCTTGATAGAACAGAAAGACCTTTACAGTCAGTAAAGTAAATTAAGGAAGTCATCGGGCAAGCCCAGGACAGAGCAGATACTTTCACAGGGAGCATCTATACCCCTGATTTAATGAAGAACTGAAGATATCGACAAACCACTCTATAAATTATTGGTGATGCTTTAGAGCACGGTCATTTAACAGAATCCAGTGATCACTCACAAGGGAGTGAAAGCCCAGCATCCGAAGTTGACACATCAAGGCGTCAGAGAGTGAGACCCACACAAAAACAAATAAGAGACACCGAGGAATGACCCCAGATAGACAGGATGTCTTCCTGCGTCCAAAGAAGAAACACAGCTAATAAATGGGTTCCAGGCAGAAAAGACACTGATGCAGGGCAAGAAAGAATCCAGCAGATCAATTCAAGCTACTGTAGAAACCAATTTGCAATCGGACCCAACTAGCGTCTTATTCTCCCTGCATGACGAAAGCCAGTTACGTCTGATCTTGGCCATCAAATACTTGCTTCAAGAACGCCCACGTCGATGGTCCATCCTTCACCAGCAGTGAGCGGTCTTTGGAAGCTTACGATCAGGTGAGAGCATGAACATGCTAGTCTACGTGTTTTTCCTGAGCATTGGCTGCAGCCTGAGCCCTGGGCAAAGATCAGAAGTGAGATCAACGAGTTTCTTTATGAAAGAAAACAAATCATATAGGACACACCTGATTGCTTTTCGGATCAGCTCAGGAAATGAGGGGGCTTAGCAACCACTGGAGAGCACAGGATCTGGGGGGAGGGGAGGGGCTGTGAGTTATTTAATGAAACGCTCTGGAAATTAGACTCACTCGAGAAGCCTGAGATGTTCGGTTTTAGGGCCAGGGAGTGTGAGAGGGGACCCATGGAGGGCTTGAGTGGGGAGAGGAGAAAACCCTGCTCCTGGCATTTTCCGGAAAAGTCACTGGGCTGCGCTTGTGTGCTTAGAGAGGGTGGGACAGGTGTTCAGGCAGCGAGGTCACAGTGATGGAAATTGGGCAGACCTGTCCCGCCAGCCGCATCTTCTCTACTCGGCATCTCTGCCCTCCGCCTGGACATCCTCCCGCACAGGAATTGTGCAAAATCCAGAACCTGGGTGAAATTCGGAGCAAATGATTTCTCCCTCGGGACCTTAGGTTTCTAGTCTATAAAACTAGAGCTTAGACGAGGCTTTGGAGTGGGGAGAGGGGCCCAATCCACTTCCATGAAAACTTCTGGGAACTTGCAGGTCTAGCTCCCTTGTGCCCGTGACCTTAACCCTCCCCGAGACAGACTCTCAACATAGCTTGGTCTGCTGGATGATTTGAAGGGACCAGAAAAAAAAAAACTGCCCTTTTTCAAGGACACCCCTTTTATGTGCTTGATGATATTAAACTGTATAGTTATTTTATCTAAATTATTCTCGGGGAGCCTGGGTGGCTCAGTTGGTTAAGCGTCCGACTTCAGCTCAGGCCATGATCTCACAGTGCGTGGGGTTGAGCCCCGCATGGGGCTCTGTGCTGACAGCTCGGAGCCTGGAGCCTGCTTCCGATTCTGTGTCTCCCTCTCTCTCTGCCCCTCCCCCACTCATGCTCTTGTTTATGTCTCTCAAAAAATAAATAAACATTAAAAAAATTTTTTTTATTTATTCTCATCTGTAACTTGAGGGTGTGGACCAGCATTCTGAAGGGTCATGTAACCCCATCCCAGAAACTGTTCTTGCGACTCTGTATCTCCAAACCCCCCTTACTTATTTTTTTTTCTTCAGAGCACGTGCCATTACGCAAAGTTTCAGGAAGAACCTGCGTGTTTATTCACCTCCTCGGGTCACCGTAAACTCCACGAGGCACAGGCTTTGTGCCAATAGCCTGAAGGATGGGGGCGGCTCACGGTCCATCACAATCCATCCTCACCACCTTCCACGGGAGAATTACAGCCCAACACACGGGTGGCGGGTGCACTGCGCCCACCCCCATCAGCTCTGGCCGTGAGCCTGTGGTCTCACCTAAGGAAGGTGACAAGTGTACCATGTTCCCCTTGTCTGGAGCCTGAAAGATGGTGAACCTGCCTCCTCCCCACCTGTTTCCTTCCCTATAAACAGAAGCTTTGGAGCGCAGCACTGGCCACACAGACAAGGACGATGCCTTGCGGAAGGCAGAGAAACAAAATCAAAGGGTCCCCACGCCTTCATGGAGCAGAAACTTGGCAGCGCGAGCAACAATTCATATGTTGGGGCCACTGCGCTTTATGCATTCTTTCTTTTCTTTTTTTTTTTAATTTTTAATGCTTTTTATTTATTTCTAGGAGAGAGAGAGACAGCGTGAGCAGGGGAGGGTCAGAGAGAGAGGGAGTCACAGACTGAAACAGGCTCCAGGCTCTGAGCCGGCAGTCAGCACAGAGCCCGACGCGGGGCTCGAACCCACGAACTGCGAGATCATAACCTGAGCGAAAGTCGGACGCTTAACCGACTAAGCCACCCGGGCGCCCCTATGCATTCTTTCCTAAAGCAGCTTAGACTCTCACTGATACAGAAAGTAAAGTACTAAATATATGGCACCATCTTAATGGTTATTTTACAAACGTTTCTGTTTCCGGAAACGAGGGCAGGGATGCACCAGGTTGGAAAAGCCATCTGCTACTACACCCTCAACATCGGGAGAGAGACTTAAGCACTGATCTTTTTGGCAAAGACTTAAGAACGCAGCTTCCCGTTCCCAGCAGCCTCTGCTGTGTCAGGTGCTTTTAAGCCGGCCACCAGTGAGCGCAAAGAGAGAGGAGGGGCCCAAGAAGCAAGGACATAAAGCAGGCTTAAGAACTACAGCCAGCAAAGATTACTGAGTGCGGCTGCTGAAACGGGATGGGGCTGAGAGCAAGTAGGTAGACCAGATGTCTACTAGGTCTTCCACGGGAACTGCATTCCCACAGAACGTTGGACCTGAGCTTGAACAGCTTGACTGTTGTATGGACAGAACCACATCAAGGCCCTGACTGTGGACAAGGAAGGAAGCAGGGGGCACGCTGCCCAGTGCCCACCCAGGTGCAGGCAGAGGGGAGAACGGATAAGGAAGACCCGTCCAGGGCAGGGGGATCGGGGGTAAAGTTCATAGATAGAAGAGTTCTTCCCAGAGAGCAGGGCTGGGGTCTCCATCGGAAATGGGCCCCACTCCCAAGGCATCGGGTCTTCGTGATTCCCACCCAGCAGAACGCCGTCACTGCTGCGGACCAGCTCTGGTCTTCTCTTCATCCCTTTGCTGGGTGGATATGGCTCTTGTGATTTTGTTTCTGACTCCGCACCACCACTGTGTACTGTGTGGGAGACAGGGGAGGTGGGAGATGGGTAGGCGGGATGGAGGAGGGGCTGTGGCTCAGGGAGGGTTTGGATCACTTAGCGTCTAGACCCCTGGACAGGAGCAGACTCATTCAGACTTCGTGAAATAACTGCTCAGGGTCCAGGGACCTTGAAGCCAGACCCAGATGTGCCCGGGGTGGGGAGGGGGGAGCTCTCTCTGTTAAAGCGGTGTAGCACATCATCCCTGGGGGGGCTTTCTCAGCCCATTCCAGCCGACCATGCAGAAGACGATGAGGCAACCCAGATCTTGTCACCTGGCCGAGGCCCTTCCTGCCCCCACGACACGGCACCCCAGCAGAAGCTGCTTTTCTGTTTTCATTTGTTTAGCTCTGTCCTCCTTTCTCCTGTGAACTGCCACCTGATCTTGGACATTTATTTAAAACATTTTTTAATGTTTATGTATTTTTGAGAGAGAGACAGAGCGTGAGCAGGGGAGGGGCAGAGAGAGAGGAAGACACAGAATCGGAAACAGGCTCCAGGCTCCGAGCTGTCAGCACGGAGCCAGACATGGGGCTCGAACCTACGCACCGTGAGATCATGACCTGAGCTGAAATCAAGAGGTGGACGTTTAACCGAAGGAGCCACCCAGGTGCCCTTTTAAACTCACTGAACCTTGGTACCCTCATCTGTTGAATATGAACAGGAATTCAAGGAAGACCAGTGACGCCAGCGGTTAGCTCACGGTACTTCCCAGAGTATGAGTTCACAGTTAACAGGGTTGTTTGGAGAGCCATAGAACAGCTAATTTTCCAGAATGCTGACAGTGTTCTAGGTGCTTTATAAATAGTCGCTTCTGCAGTGCAAACAATATGTCCCCAATGAGGTTGATCCTCAGACCCGTTTTCTTCATACGATGAAACCACGTAAGATATTAACAACTCGCCCAGGGCTAGTAAGCACCCTAGAAGGTGCTTTGTGTGACCAGAGAGATGTTCACGGAAGAGCCTTGGAAGCCCGAGGTGGCATCCAGGCCCGTACCCCTGATCGACAGGGCCGTCCATGGACACACACGGTCTGAGAACTCTTCCTGGTTCCCTTTCAGCTTCGAGCGAACGGGCAGCCGGCAGCCAGGCAGGAAGGAGGAGTCTCACGCTAGTGGTCAAGGGCAGGGAACCCGGTGCAGCCCCTGCCGGAAGCAGCTGTACAAGTCCCAGGGCCGGGCTCCTCTGCGTTCTGCTCTGAAGTGAGCCCGGAAGGTTCCTGAGTTGTGAGTTCGCGCCTCTCCCCTCCACGCCTCACTGACACTCTATCCTGTGTCTCATCCCCGAAGCGCAGCCCTTAAAGGGCAGAGACGACTGTGGGCTCTGTCTCCGCTTCCCGCTTTACTCATTTCCTCCTCTGACAGCCCCCCCGCAACCCCCCAGCACCCCTCCACTCAGTTCCTCTCCGATAGGCTCAAAATGCCACCACGGCATACGCAGGCCCCTGGCTTCCCTCTGCCGGCTCCCGGCTCCCCCGTAGCACCGCCCCCACCCGCCTCACAGAAACCCCAAGGTGGAGGCTCCAGCAGGAGGC
Organism: Proteles cristata cristata; assembly: GCA_017311185.1. Taxonomy (NCBI): domain Eukaryota; kingdom Metazoa; phylum Chordata; class Mammalia; order Carnivora; family Hyaenidae; genus Proteles; species Proteles cristata. The sequence continues at coordinate 29,055 of JAESUZ010003288.1, read as the reverse complement.
ATCAGGATCAAATCCTTGGGGAAGGAAAGGGTGGTTCTGGAACCCTAGACATCAGACACCACGTGGCTTTCTCACAAGATCTCCTCCATCTTTTCATACTTCACTCTGCCTCTCCCTCTACCCCTTCGGCATCGGATTTCCTCCAGTCCCAGGTACTTATGCCTCGTGAGGCCCCTGTCCTTGGGGGGTGAGGGGGGGAAAGGCCAGATCTCCAGGGCAGGCTGGGAAAAATCACCAAGAGGCCGAAACCCAGAGCAGAGGGGTCTGTTGCCCACTGAGGGTTTTGCTCCCCTGTCTGGATCCCCTTCACGCACCAGGAAAAATGCGAACTGCCCAAAGCATTTCCAGGGAAATGCTCCCATACTCAGGGGGGCTTCCCATTCTCCATTCTCCTTTCTAGAAATCAGACGGCCCAGGGAATGCATTCATCGGGTCCTCTCCATTCTCCTTTCTCGAAATCAGACGGCCCAGGGAATGCATTCATCGGGTCCTCTCCATTCTCCTTTCTAGAAATCAGACGGCCCAGGGAATGCATTCATCGGGTCCTCTCCATTCTCCTTTCTAGAAATCAGACGGCCCAGGGAATGCATTCATCGGGTCCTCTCCATTCTCCTTTCTAGAAATCAGACGGCCCAGGGAATGCATTCATCGGGTCCTCTCCATTCTCCTTTCTAGAAATCAGACGGCCCAGGGAATGCATTCATCGGGTCCTCTCCATTCTCCTTTCTAGAAATCAGACGGCCCAGGGAATGCATTCATCGGGTCCTCTCCATTCTTTCTAGAAATCAGACGGCCCAGGGAATGCATTCATTGGGTCACTAAGAGTGAGCACTGCCCAGGTCCCGCGGAAGGCCCATCCATCGTGCAGGGTCTGGACATCCTGGGCACCCTTCCCTCTGCTTCCCGGGTCCATTTCACTCTCCCTGACACCTGACTGAATGGAACAGACCCTTCTCCCTGTCCCCACTTGTACCCCTGAGCCTCAGAGCAGGGGGGACAACTCGGGACGCTTCTCTGAGGAGTCAGCCCCAGCACTGAGCCTCACCTCTACCCTTCAGTTCTGCAGGTGTTTGAGGAGAGAGGAGAGCTGTCTAAGGGGGACGTAAGGCCAGCATGGATTGGGGTCCCCTTTGTCCTCTGCATCCTGGAGATGATGCTCCCAGGCTCAGCCTCTGGTGTAGCCCTTTCCTGCGTGGGTCTCCCAGAGATGCACTCTGCTGACTGCCTCCCAGTGGGGTGAGAGGCAGTCACACGCACACACACTCACAATCACATAGGCGTGTGGACAGACCACGGCCCTGTACTTGGATCAGGCCTTGCTTGACCCCTAGCACGCTCCTCCCTCGGACCTCTTCCTCCCCAGGAGGCCCCCAGAAGACTCCTGCTGCAGTGCACCTCGCTGGGAAATGACGGAGCCCCCAGCCTCTGACAAAACTCTTGCAAAGCTTGCGGAAAGTTTCGGTTCCCACCAAGAAGCTCTAACGTCAAAGCTCTTCCTCCACTCTATCTGGATGAAGCTCTGTTTCTTTTTACTCCCCCTCTCCTTACTGTTGCTATAGCAACCTCTAGCCCCTGGGTAGGGGCTCCGACCCTTAGGAGGCTGCCTTCTAGGCCCTATCTGTAAACTGGCTGGGTCATGGGCCATGTATAGATGCTCTAAGACCTCAGCATTATCATTCATGCGGGAAACAAAAGAGGCCTTGGACCAGCCCAGGTGTTCTACAGGCACCAAGCCGCTCAGGCTAGTTCCTTGGCACCTGCTTCTCTCCCCAGTCTTTCAAAAGCTCGCCTGTGTGGGGGGCACCATCCTGTACAGAGGCATAGGGAACCCATGTAGAAAAGGGGACCGAGGGAGGACGTGGCTGTCCTAGCCCCTGGACTCTGGCCGCTGGTCTGCCACTCACCGGCTGCTGGCCCTTGAGCAAACTCCTCATCTGTAAAATTAGGGGTTTACACTGGATAAACTCCGGAGGCGCCTTCCAGCGTAATAACCTATAATCTATTTCACTCCCTGCAACTCCTTAAATTCTGCTGGCAGGAAACAGCTTGGCAAATGTTTCCAGAACGCTCCGACCACAGGCCTGAGGTTCAGCTCTAGGACTCTGAAGGATGTGCCTACAGAGGGCAAGAAGCCCCTTTGCCTTACAGGACACCCCTCCTGCATGCCCACCCCTTCTCTCCGCATGACCTTGACCCTGGGGATCGGCAAGGATGCACCTAGATGGCAGAACCTTCATGGGAGACACCGCGGTGCTCCTCAGTCAGATGTCCATTCCCAGGAGGCCCCCAGACTCATGAAGAAACCAGCAAATGTGGACGTTTCTGGAAGCTATCCCTGGCTGTCGGAAGGTAAGGAAGGAGGGGACCGCCAGGGAGATTAGACCACGGATGCTCAGAAGGGGAGAAAGGATAATTCATGCACGGTGTGACCTGAGGGTGGAAAGCGGCCACTGCAGGCCTCTGGCCAGCACCCCGCACAGCAGCGGATTAAGGGAGACATTGACCCAAAATGCAGCAGTAACTCGGACTAGCTCAGTAGGTGCCGTAGCAAAGCCTGGAGCCCCCTCCCCACAAAGACGTGGGAAATTAGAAAGACAATTAAAGGTCAGTGTACCATCCCCTCTTATCAAGATGGAATTTTCCAGCCACCTGGGCAATCTGACGCTCTGGGGGATGTGTGGTTAATGGCGCCAGAGGTTATGTTCTACAGTGCAGCTTCCAAATGAGAGTCCAGGGTCCCCAGCCCATCGCCAGCAGCACCCTCGACATTACAGGCTGCAGCGAGGGTCCCAGCTGCACACGGGAGTCTGACGTGGGTCCTTAAGGGAGAGAACCCAGCACCTGGCGGCGGGGAGGCTCCAACACCCAGGAACAGGGAGGCCCAAGAGGAGGCTGAGGACAGGACTCCAGAATGCTCTGCTGGGAACTTCCTCTGGCTCTAGAAACATTTAAAAGTGTCTCCCCTGCCTGATACCGAAGGCTGTTTGTTTTCCCTCCTGGGTGAACATGTTGTGATTTTCTCTCTCCTCCTCATGCGGGGCTCAGCGATCACAGCATGTTCTTGAAGCCGGGGCAGATGGGGCGGGAGGGTGGAGCTGCGTTCTGCCTGCGGGCTCCACCTCCCTCCCCCTCTGCCCAAACTCTGAAATGATCCACTAACATCTCAGGAAGAGCTGGGATTCCTGGCCAGCATGCCAAGGGAGTAGAAGAAGAAGACTGTTTTTCCTACAACCATCTACTCTACATTTCATGTGCACACCCACAGGCTGGGGAGTTACAACAAATGGCCCTGGACTTGCAAAAAAAAAAAACAAAAAAACAGAAGGAAGAAAGAAATTCTCGGGGCGCCTGGGTGGCTCAGTCGGTTAAGCATCTGACTTCAACTCAGGTCATGATCTTGCAGTTTGTGGGTTCGAGCCCTGAGTCGGGCTCTGTGCTAACAGATCAGAGCCTGGAGCCGCCTTCCGATTCTGTGTCTCCCTCTCTCTCTGACCCTCCCCTGCTCATTCTCTGTCTCTCAAAAAAATAAATAAATGTTAAATAAAATTTAAAGAACACAGAGATTGTCTCCCAAGAGAGAGGCCAATTCAGTCACTCACCAGAACCACAGAAGTACTGGATGTCAGATCCGGATGGGGGCCGTACAGACCCAAACTGAGAATGGCCCCCAAGGCTTTGCATGATGGGGCTGCCCAGACCGCAGTGTTGAGCAGGGTCCTGAGGAGAGTTGAGTGCTGATGCCCCAAGGACAGGGATCTTGACGCTCTGGTGGGGGAGCACTCAGGGCAAGACCCCACTGGACAGCATCCCATGCCTGAGGCTTTGTGCGGTGCATGGAATGATGGTTCCCAAAGATGTCTACATCCTAACCCCTAAGCCCGTTACTGCATCACCCTACGGGGCCAAAGGAATATCTGAGATGGGATTAAATGAAGGATCCTCAGATGGTGAAATCACCCTGGAGAATGGAGTGAGATCACAGGTCCTCATAAGAAGGAGGCAGGAAGGTCAGAGTCAGAGAGTAATGGCAACGGAATGGCAGCGCTGGAGTCAGGCACTCTGAAGTCAGAAGAAGGGCCACGAGCCAAGGGGTACAGGCAGCCTCTAGCAGGTGGAAAGGGCAGGGAAGTGGATTCTTCCCCCTCGAGCTTTCGGAAGGAACCAGTTCTGCCACTACCTTGGGCTTTGGCCAAGTGAAACTCACTTTGGACTCCTGGCCTCCAGCCCCGTAGGAGAACACATCTCTTGTCCTTAAGTCCAGAGTAATTCGTCCCACCAGCAACAGGAAGCTAATACAGCACGTTACTTATTCTCTGTGTCTCAGCTCCCTCTTTGGAAAAATGGGGATTGATAACGGTATTGACCTCAGACCGAGCTGTCCGGACAATTAAACGTAATGTAATATATGTAAAGCTCTTAGAAGAAGAGCATCTGGCACTCAGCAATTCTCAATAACCATTAGCTTATGATGATCCTGGTCCAATAGCTTTATTTTACAGAGGAGAACATAACACTCTGGACGGGGAGTATGATGAAGTAGAGGTCACAATGACACACAGAAATATGTTCATTCCTAGCTCCCTACTACTGACTAGCTTTCTTTTCTTTCTTCCTTTCTTCCTTTCTTTCTTTCCTTCCTTCCTTCCTTCCTTCCTTCCTTCCTTCCTTACAAAAGGGAACATGGGAGCTATAGCAGATTCAACTCTTCTAGGTCACAGGAGGAAACGGGGTCCAGAAGCAAAGCACAGTCAGTCGCTGACTGGTTTTCCACTGTCCTGGGAAGAGTCAACTGTCAATATTAACCTGCCCTCAAACAGCTGCCTTCAACAGGAGAAGTCGGGGCTCCTTCCTTCCTCCCCTGGCAAGTCGGCAACGAGCTCCATCTCCTTGACTTGGCTGCCGGCAGTGAACCTGTCACATGGCTTCCCCACTGGGAGCCATTTGTTAGTGTTCTCGGTTCTCACGGAGCTTTCCCCCACCCTTCCACCTCCCCCCCGGGTGCTGATCTCAGAGCCAGAATCTACACCTGCAAAATCACCAGCCGAACACAACCCGCTGCACCACCTCCTGGCAGGCTCTCCGGCTCCGGCTTCCTCACCGCCACACTCCTCATCCTCACCAGGATGGACCCCCCGGTCTTCTCCCCGGCCGCCATCCCCTTATCGTTACCCTGTGCCTGCTGGCCCAGCCTCGATTTCAGAGCCAATCATTATAGTATCCGCATCCCAAACACTCACAGGGCTCTTGCTGAACCCTCCTTTGTTACACTCTTCCAGAACAGTCTAAAGGTTCAATCTATCTGTCTCCTTCCATACCTGCACCCCACAGCTTGGCTTCTCTGAGCAACTGGGGTTACAGGGGTCACCACAAACTCACGGTCATGGTCACATGTCTCCACTGGGTGCTCTGTGTTGCCAAGCAGCCCCTTGTACTGCATATTCCACTCTTTGAGACGCCGCACCCCTGTTTCCAGGCTGGAAGGAGGATGCCCTGGGGTGAGGCCCGTGGGTGCTGTGAGGGAGCCGCCTGAGTTCAAGCTCCCCTCACTCCCGCACACCTGCTGTGGGGTCTTAGTGAAGCACAGTGAAAGCTCTCTGGGCTTCAGCATCTCATCTGTTCTCCAAACGGGTATGTCAGGGGGCGCCTGGGTGGCTCAGTCGGTTAAGCGTCTGATTTCGGCTCAGGTCATGATCTCACCGCTCGTGGGTTCGAGCCCCGCGTCGGGCTCTGTGCTGACAGCTTGGAGCCTGGAGCCTGCTTCGGATTCTATGTCTCCCTCTCTCTGTGCCCCTCCCCTGCTCACACTGTCTCTCTCTCTCTCTCAGAAATAAATAAAACATTAAAAAAAAAAAAAAAAAAAAAGACCTGCATCGGGCTCTGTGCCGACAGCTCAGAGCCTGGAGCCTGCTTCGGAATCTGTGTCTCCCTCTCTGTCTGTCCCTCCCTCGTTCATTCTCTCTCCCTCAAAAATAAACAAACATTTTTTTAAAAAAGGGTATGTCGATGAATACACATAAAAGATTTTCGAGCAGAGGCTGGAACAGAGTAAAGCCCTCCACAATACAAGCAATTACCTCTTTCTCTTCCAAACCCTGTCTGCCATTCCCTCCTGCTAGCTGAGGGCCTCACCCTGAAAGCTGAGAAGTTTCTCGTCCACTGGCCGTCAGACTGGCACATACCCTTCAGCACCAACACCGTCTCTCTCTTGCTTCCCACTGACATGAAGAAACCGTGTCTTCTTGCAGAAGGCCAATCCTTGTTTGTGACAGAAACTGCCGGACACTCTGGACGTTGTCGGCCAGACTCTTGACCGCTGCCCCTTCCTTCTCTGATGGTAAGAGAAGCTTCAGCTCTGAGCCGACTCCGTGCACGCTAAGCAAAACTACTGGAGTTCCCAGCCTCCTCTGCAGCTAGGCACGGCCGGGTGACCCGGTTCTGGCCACCGTGACTCATGCGAAACCTCTGGGCCGTCACCCGGAAAGGACAGGGCTGGCTATTCTATTGGCTCCGCTTCTATTGTGACTACGGGCACGCGGGTCTGGTGGTAGGGTCGTCTGGTCCCCAAGGACAAGGCTCCCAGCGGGGACGGAATAAGTGGATGCGGGGAGCTGGGTTCTTGAACAACCCTGAGTAACAGATCCATCACTGCAGCCCTAGAAAGGTGGTCTCGGGCTATTACTTGAACAAGACAGAATAATCTTATTTAAGCTACTGTTATTCGAAGTATGCCACACGGCACAGCCAAGCTAATCAATACACACCCACATACAAATCAATATGGCCTCGGACTCATTCATCTGGTTGCCCCTCCTCTGCCTTTGGCCTCCTATGCCCTACTGGACAGAGCGCTTTGGCACACACTCATGTTCTGGTATCTTCCATGAGTACAAGACCCATTCTTGTCTCCATGCCCCTCTTCCACCGTCTTCTCCATCTGCTTCCAAGCAAGACTTCTGGAAAGTGACATATCTACAGTCACCACTTCCCCCCAATGAACCCAGGCTGGCTCGAGTCCCCACAGTTCCACTGACACTGCTCTTCCTGGGAGCGGTGACGACTTGCGCGTTCCGCCCCAACGGGTACCCTTTCGCTCCCACTTTATTTGCCTTTCCCACAGCTTTGGACAGGATGCAAACACTCTCCTCCCTAGCTTCTAGAACACCATGCTCTCTCGGCCTTCTTTCTGCTTCCTTCACATGATTCTGTCCAGGGTTCTTGATGACCAACCTCGGTGCGCTGGGTGCCCCCTGACTGTCTTCGACTCTCCTTTCGCTTCTCTAGCTCAATATTCTCTTCCTACAGGACGTTACCCCATCCCTTCCATGGCTCCCTGGTGTGGATGACTCACACATTTATATTCCAAGGCAGACTGCTCCTGAGCTGTCCAGACACTGACCCGTACCACGCGCCCGGCAGCTCCAGCCAAACGTCTCCAAGAGAACACGTTCACAGCAATCTCCAAATAAATGTCACCTCCTGAGACTGCGAGGGGCTGAACTCCGTCCCACCCCCCAAATTCATACGCTGAAGCCCGAACACCCAGTTCCTTGGAATGTGTGACTCTCTCAGGACTCGGGGGGGTGGGGGTGTCTTCAGGGTCTCTAGGTTGAGCCTTTGTGCACCATGAGGATGTCCTTATACGAAGAGGAAGTCAAATGAGCAACATACACAGGGACGGCCAGGCGGAGGAGACACAGAAAGCAACCATTTCATAGTCCAGGAGACAGATCTCAGAAGAAATCACCCCTTCCAGCACCCTGGTCGTGGGCTTCCAGCACCTAGAACTTTGATGCAATATATTTCTTTTTTAAAAAAAATATCTATTTTTGAAAGAGAGAGAGAGAGAGAAAAGAGAGAGATGGAGTGAGGGAGGGAGGGAGAGGGAGAGATGGAGCATGAGCAGGGGAGGGGCAGACAGAGAGGGAGACACAGAATCCGAAACAGGCTCCAGGCTCCGAGCTGTCAGCACAGAGCCCACCACAGGGCTTGAACCTATGGACCATGAGATCATGACCTGAGCCGAAGTCGGATGCTTAACCGACTGAGCCACCCAGGTGCCCCAACACAATATATTTCTAGTGCGTAAGCCACCTGGCTTGTGGAATTTTGCTATAGCAGCCTGAAAATGCCAGCACAGTAGCATTTCCGGGGCACCCAGGGTAAAGAAGCCACTAGTAACTTCCCGCCACACTGCTCTCCTCCACGTGCCCAGGTGGTAGCTCTCTGGTCATCTCCCTGCTCCTCTGTCATCTCCTCCGCTTCATCAAACCACAGCTCCGTAAGGGAGGCAAGATGGCGGAGAAGTAAGGAGCTCCGTACTTGCACTCGCGCCCATACATCACACAGAAAAGATCTGAAGCCATTGGAAACCATACAAAACCTGAGAGACTGGGAGAAAAAAGGACGCAGAATCCACTGAGAAAGCCTTCTAACGTGAGTGCGAACCGGGGAAGGTAAAATCAGCCCGGGATCGGAGCCTCCAGGGTGGGAGGCGATCCCCCTCTACCCTCTACGGGGAGTGAGAGGGGAAAAGGAGAGAGTCCGAGACAGAAAAATCTCCGCTCGGTGCATAGAAAGACCGTACTTGCCAAATATCTGCACACCAGGTCCCCTCGCGACAACTGGTCCTGGGGGAGGCTGAGCACACAAACTGCTTCTTTGTGCCGCTCCTGGAGGTGGGGTTTTAAAGCGGCGCGGGCGCGCCTGCCGCCATTGTAGCTCCAGGGCGGCTGGGATCCCTGAAAGAGACGCGCAGACACCGGGCATCCGCGCTCCTGGCTGGCTGGAACTCGAGAGGGAAGGCAAAAAGCTAAAAACTGGAAATTTGCCTGTGAGTTCGTGTTTCGGGTGACGAGCCATAGAGAGACCCGGTTTTCCTCACTCCAGCGGCGGCGCGCCTGCCGCCATTGTAGCTCCAGGGCGGCTGGGACCCCTGAAGGAGACGCGCAGACACCAGGCGTCCGCGCTCCTGGCTGGCTGGAACTCGAGAGGGAAGGCAAAAAGCTAAAAACTGGGAAATTTGCCTGTGAGTTCGTGTTTCGGGTGACGAGCCATAGAGAGACCCGGTTTTCCTCACTCCAGCGGGCTCAGGCTACGCGGACGCTGCAGGCAAGCCCCCGCGCATGCGCACCAGAGCCGACCAGAGAAGAAAGCAGCGATCCTGACTCCGCCCCCAGAGCTCAGCAGGGAGCCTGGAATAGCCCGAGGGGGTTGTCTGGGAAGCTGTGTCTAAGGCAACTTCAGCGGGCGCGGACTGGGATTTGGAGATTGGAACTGGCCTGGGTTGAAGAGTGCAACCAACTTCGGCTGCGTCCCCGGAACGGGGAGTTGACACGCCAAAAAAAAAAGCGAGCTGCAGCGCGGGGTTCAAGAAGGGACTGGAGCACCGTCACTCTCCTCCCCACAATCGCCAAGGCAGAACCCCCGCCTGAGGCATCGGATCACGCCACGCCCATCCCTGCCTGAGAGGGCTACCTCAAGAAACAAGCTAGAGTACACAAGGTGAAGAGTCCCAAATATCACTACGAATAGGAAAATAAAATAACTAAGGTCCCAACAAGAGTGACCGAGGGATACCATTCAAAAAACAATCTCTGAAAGGATAGGCCCTGGAAAGTCAAAGAGTTTCTTGGATATAGCAGTGCTCATAGAAACAGAGAGCGTAACAGGTCTTTAAAACCAACAAGAGCCGGAAAGCTAACTAAAATGACGAAACGAAAGAGCTCTCCTCCAAAGAAACTCCAAGAAGAAATGACAGCTAATGAACTGCTCAAAACAGATATCAGCAGCATAAGTGAACAAGATTTTAGAATAATAATGGTGAAATTAATAGCAGGGCTTGAAAAAAACATAGGCGACATCAAGGAAACTATGGCTACAGACAGAATGGAAAATAAAAATAGGCATGAAGAATTAAAAAATGCGATAAATGAGATACATAATAAATTAGAGGCCTCCAATGCACGGATTGAAGAGGCAGAAAGGAGAATAAGTGATTTAGAAGACACCATTATAGAAAAACAAGAAGCTGACAAAAAAAGAGACAAACTGATCCAGGAACAGGAAAGAAGAATTCGAGAGCTCAGCGACACAGTCAAACGCAACAATATCCGTATCATAGGAATACCAGAAGAGGAAGAGAGAGGGAAAGGTGCTGAAGGAGTCCTGGAACAAATTATAGCAGAGAACTTCCCCGACCTGGGGAAGGAAGTCAATGTGGAAATACAAGAGGCTCAGAGGACTCCTCTCAGACGTAACTTGAATCGATCTTCTGCACGACATATCATCGTAAAAATGGCAAAATACAAGGACAAAGAGAGAATTTTGAAAGCAGCTAGGGAGAAAAGGGCCCTCACATACAAAGGGAAACCCATCAGAGTGGTGACAGACCTATCTACTGAAACGTGGCAGGCCAGAAAGGAATGGCAAGAGATCTTCAATGTGATGAACAGTAAAAATATGCAGCCAAGAATCCTCTATCCAGCAAGCCTGTCATTCAAAATAGAAGGAGAGATAAAAACCTTTCCAAACAAACAGAAATTGAAAGAATTTGTCACCACGAAGCCAGCCCTACAAGAAATCCTGAGGGGGATGCTCTGAAGGAAAGGTTGCAAGGAACAAAGATTCCAGAGACACCACCACAAACATGAACCCTACAAAAGATACAAAGACTCTAAACCCACATATTTCAATAATAACACTGAATGTAAATGGGCTGAATGCTCCAATCAAAAGACATAGGGTAGCAGAATGGATTAAAAAACAAAATCCATCTATATGCTGTCTACAAGAAACTCATTTTAGACGGGAAGATACCTTCAGATTAAAAGTAAGGGGATGGAGAAATATATATCATGCTACAGGAAATCAAAAGAAAGCCGGAGTAGCGATACTTATATCAAACAAACTGGACTTTAAATTAAAGACAATCACAAGAGATGAAGAAGGGCACTACATAATAATTACAGGGTCCATCCATCAGGAAGAACTAACAATCATAAATGTCTACGCACCGAATATGGGAGCACCTAAATATCTAAAACAATTAATCACAAACAGAAACAAGCTTATAGATAAGAATGTGCTAATAGCAGGGGACTTTAATACTCCGCTTACAGCAATGGATAGGTCAACCAGACAAAAATCACTAAAGAAATAATGGACTTGAAAGACACATTGGACCAGATGGACCTGACGGATATATTTAGAACTTTACATCCTGAGGCCAGGGAATTTACTTTCTTCTCAAGTGCGCATGGCACATTCTCCAAGATAGATCACATACTGGGACATAAAGCAGCCCTCAATAAATATAAAAGAATAGAGATCATACCATGCACACTGTCAGATCACAATGCTTTGAAACTTGAAATCAATTACAGGAAGAAGTCTGGAAAACTTCCAAAAACATGGAGGTTAAAGAACACCCTTCTAAAGAATGAATGGGCCAATCAGGCAATTAGAGATGAAATTAAAAAATATATGGAAACAAATGAAAATGAAAACACAACAATTCAAAATCTATGGGATGCGGCAAAGGCAGTCCTAAGAGGAAAGTACATTGCTCTCCAGGCCTATTTCAAGAGATTAGAAAAAGCACAAGTGCAAAATCTAACAGCTCACCTAAAGGAACTAGAGGCAGAGCAACAAGAACGCCCTAAACCCAGTAGAAGAAGAGAAATAGTAAAAATTAGAGCAGAAATAAACAACATCGAGACCAAAGAAACAATTGAACAGATCAATGAAACCAAGAGTTGGTTTTATGAAAAAGTAAACAAAATTGACAAACCTCTAGCCAGACTTATCCAAAAGAAAAGAGAGAGCACCCAAATAGACAAAATTATGAATGAAAATGGACTTATTACAACCAACCCCTCAGAAATACAAGCAATTATCAGGGAATACTATGAAAAATTATATGCCAACAAATTGGACAACTTAGAAGAAATGGACAAATTCCTAAACACACACTCACTACCAAAATTCACACGGGTAGAAATAGAAAACCTGAACAGACCCATAACAGGTGAAGAAATTGAATCAGTGATCAAAAATCTCCCAACAAATAAGAGCCCTGGACCTGATGGCTTCCCTGGGGAATTCTACCAGACATTTAAAACAGAATTAATCCCAATTCTTCTCAAGTTATTCCAAAAAATAGAAAGTGAAGGAAAACTCCCGGACTCATTTTATGAAGCCAGCATCACACTGATTCCAAAGCCAGACAGAGATCCAGCAAAAAAAGAGAACTACAGGCCAATATCCTTGATGAATACGGATGCAAAAATTCTCAACAAGATCCTTGCAAATCGAATCCAGCAGCATATCAAAAGAATCATCCACCAAGATCAAGTGGGATTCATTCCTGGGTTACAGGGCTGGTTCAACATTCACAAATCAATCAATGTGATACATCATATTAATAAAAGAAAAGATAAAAACCATATGATCCTGTCAATAGATGCAGAAAAAGCATTTGACAAAATACAGCATCCCTTCTTAATAAAGACTCTCGAGAAAGTTGGGATAGAAGGAACCTACTTAAACATCATCAAACCCATCTATGAGAAGCCTTCAGCTAACATCATCCTCAACGGGGAAAAACTCAGAGCTTTCTCCCTGAGATCAGGAACACGACAGGGATGCCCACTCTCACCACTGCTGTTTAACATAGTGCTGGAAGTCCTAGCATCAGCCATCAGACAACAAAAGGAAATCAAAGGCATCAGAATTGGCAAGGAAGTCAAACTTTCCCTCTTCACAGATGACATGATACTCTACATCGAAAACCCGACAGACTCCACCAGAAGCCTACTAGAACTGATCGAAGATTTCAGCCAAGTTGCAGGGTACAAAATCAACGTACAGAAATCGGTTGCATTTTTATACACCAAAAATGAAGCAACAGAAAGAGAAATCAAGAAACTGATCCCATTCACAGTTGCACAAAAAACCATAAAATACCTCGGAATAAACCTAACCAAGGATACAAGAGATCTGTATGATGAAAACTATAGAAAACTTATGAAGGAAATTGAAGAAGACACAAAGAAGTGGAAAAACATTCCATGCTTATGGATAGGAAGAATAAATATAGTTAAGATGTCATTACTACCTAAGGCACTCTACACATTCAATGCAATTCCAATCAAAATAGCACCAGCATACTTCTCAAACTAGAACAAACTATCCAAAAATTTGTATGGAACCACAAAAGACCCCGAATAGCCAAAGTAATACTGAAAAATAAAACCAAAACAGGAGGGATCACCATCCCAGACTTTAGCCTCTACTACAAAGCTGTCATCATCAAGACAGTATGGTGTTGGCACAAAAACAGACACATAGACCAATGGAACAGAATTGAGAACTCAGAAGTGGACCCAAAAGTATACAGCCAACTAATCTTTGACAAAGCAGGAAAGAATATCCGATGGAAAAAGACAGCCTTTTTAACAGATGGTGTTGGGAGAACTGGACAGCAACATGCAGAAGAATGAAACTAGATCATTTTCTCACACCATGCACAAAATAAACTCAAAATGGATAAAGGACCTGAACGTGAGACAGGAAACTATCAACACCCTAGAGGAGAAAGCAGGAAGCAACCTCCTTGACCTCCACCGCAGCAACTTCTTACTTGACACATCCCCAAAAGGAAGGGAATCAAGAGCAAAAATAAATGATTGGGACCTCATCAAGATTAAAAGCTTCTGCACGGCAAAGGAAACAATCCACAAAACTAATAGGCAACCAACGGAATAGGAAAAGATAGTTGTAAATGACATATCAAATAAAGGATTAATGTCCAAAATCTATAAGGAACTCACCAAACTCTGCACCCAGAAAACAAACAACCCAGTGAAGAAATGGGCAGAAGATATGAACAGACACTTCTCCAAAGAGGACATCCAGATGGCCAGCAGACACATGAAACGATGCTCAGCATCCCTCCTCATCAGGGAAATACAAATCAAAACCACACTGAGATACCACCTCACGCCAGAGTGGCTAAAAGGAGCAAATCAGAGGACTCTAGATGCTGGCGAGGATGTGGAGAAACGGGCACCCTCCTACACTGTTGGTGGGAATGTAAACTGGTACAGCCCCTCTGGAAAACAGTGTGGAGGTTCCTAAGGAAACTAACAATAGAACTCCCTATGACCCAGCAATAGCACTGCTAGGAATTTACCCAAGGGATACAGAAATGCTGATGCATAGGAGCACATGGACCCCAATGTTCATAGCAGCACTCTCCACAATAGCTAAAACCTGGAAAGAGCCTAAGTGTCATCAACAGATGAATGGATCAAGAAGATGTGGTTTATCTATACCATGGAATACTACATGGCAATGAGAAACAATGAAATCTGGCCATGTGTAGCAACATGGATGGACCTTAGGGTGTTATGCTGAGCGAAATAAGTCAGGCAGAGAAAGACAAATATCATATGTGTGCACGTATAGGACGATTAGGAGGAGCTTAACAGAGGACCAAGGGGGAGAAGAAGGGCAGAAATGGTGGGGGAAAGGGGGAGAGGCAAACCATGAGAGACTCTTGAATGCTGACAAAAACTGAGGACTGGTGGATGTGGGGGGGAGGAGGGGTGGGCATGGAGGAGGGCACTTGTGGGGATGAGCACTGGGAGTTATGTGGAAACTAATTTGACAATAAACTATTTGGAAAAAAAAAAAAAAAACCACAGCTCCGTAAAAGCAGGGATCTGACTGCCTCTAAGTCATGTGCCTGCTACGGCATCCGGCACGTGGAGGTCCCTTAGTAAGTATCCACTGAATGAATGAATGCATGACTCCACGTTCCGGTTCATTCTAAATAAAACTGAAGAAAGACGAGGAAGTGAGGAAGTGAAGGGGAGGCACCAGAGGAGTAAAAATAAGCTAGAAAATTTCCAAATCACTGGAGAATAAAAGAGGCGGGGGTGGGGTGGGGTGGTGGAAATGAAGGGAAACGGTAAGGAAGGGTTTTTTAAAAATAGAAAGATAGGAAACGAATGACATAAAAAAAATAGAAGAACCAAATGTATCGATTGTCAAATAAATGCATGTAGGGCTTAACACCTCTGCTATAATAAAAGCTTCTACGTAGAGACACAAAACAAAATGTTAAGGTATGCTGTGTAAAAGAGATGTACCTAAAATAAAATTTTGTGAAAAATATTAACAAAGGGAAGGAGAGAAGTTATATGAGGAAGATGCAAACACGCAGAGTTAAGGCTGGCAATATTAATGTTACAGAGACCAGGAGTCAAGGCAAACAGTTATCAGAGAAAAGAGGGTAATAATCCACTGTGGACACAAAAGTCCAATGAGCCCTTACACGCCACACATTAAAAATACACATACATTTGCGGTGCCTGGGGGGCTCAGTCGGTTAAGCGTCCGACTTCAGCTCAGGTCATGATCTCACAGTTCATGGGTTCGTGCCCCGTGTCGGGCTCTGTGCTGACAGCTCAGAGCCTGGAGCCTGTTTCAGATTCTGTCTCCCTCTCTCAGCCCCTCCCCAACTTGTGCATGGGCTCTCTCTCTCTCTCTCTCTCTCTCAAAAATAAACATACATACATAAATCTCTTTTTTTTTTTTAATGTTTTATTTATTCCTAAGAGAGAGAGAGAGAGACAGGGTGAGCAGGGGAGGGTCAGAGAGAGAGAGGGAGTCACAGACTGAAACAGGCTCCAGGCTCTGAGCTGGCAGTCAGCACAGAGCCCGACTTGGGGCTCGAACCCACGAACCGCGAGATCATGACCTAAGCGAAAGTCGGACGCTTAACCGACTAAGCCACCCAGGCGCCCCTTATAAATCTCTTTTAAAAAAGAAAAAGCAGCATACAGTCTTAAAAACCCTTAAAGTCTTAATGATTATTTTGGGGGGTAGAAGTAATCTTTGGATAAAGATATAACCATATCCATAACCATAGATATTTAGAACATACCAGTAACAGAAGTATTACATATAAAAACACAAACAGTTACAGCTACCCTTGGAGAAGAACTTACACCTTCAAGTTCTCTTAGACTTAAGGGGAAACAATAATATTTAAAGAAATTTGGAGGGGCATCTGGGTGGCTCAGTCAGTTAAGTGTCCGACTTCGGCTCCGGTCATGATCTCCTAGTTCGTGGGTTCAAAGCCCCGCGTCGGGTTCTGTACTGACAGGTAGCTCAGAGTCTGGAGCCTGCTGTGGATTCTGTGTCTCACTCTCTCTCTGCCCCTCCCCTGCTCACGCTGTCTCTATCTCTCTCTCAAAAATAAATAAAACATTAAAAATTTTTTAAAAAAGGAAATTTGGAGACCAATGCCAACGTGTGCACTAACAGGTTCTATGAAAGAACTAATTAAATCTCTGGCAGCCCCCCGTCAGAAGCCTGAGCACACAAACACCCAGTGATATAAAAGAAAAAAGGTATATAATTGCTGATCCAGAAGAGCTATTTTTAAATAATAAGAGGCTGCTTGCACACTCCAGGCCAAGAAACTCAACCAAATCAGAAAAGATTTTCTTTGAAAGTAAGAATCGCCAATATGAATTCAAGAACACCATAGAAAACCTCAGGGTTGTGATAATCATGGAAAAGATGGAAAATATTGTTTAAAAATATATCCATTTAACAAAATATTAACATCTATATAAATATGGGAGGTATTTTAAGCTTTTTGCCCAGGGCAATTGCACAGGTAAAGCCCTTGAAGGTTTCTCAGCCTAGAATCCATCGGATAACAATGGAGTAAAGGCAGAGTGGAAAGAAAACCTTGCAATTCATTTTGCAGAGCGAGCGTAACCTTGGCATCAAACCTTAACAAAGATACCTCGGAAAAATGACAAGACAGTTTAACTCCTGAAACCCGATGTGCATACTCTAAGTGAAACATCGGAAAACAGAATCCAGCATTATTTTAAGTGGATGACACACGGTGGACTGAATTGGTTTTATATTCCAAGAATGAAGAATTTATCCATGCTAATACATCATCATATTCAGAAGCTAGAGAAGACTATAAATAGTGAGTTAAATAAACGCCCCAAAAGGCAGCAGGTGAAATTTAACACCCACTCTTAATTGTGAAATAAGTCTTGGGGCGTCCAGGTGGCTTATTCAGTTGAATATCCAACTCTGGATTTCGGCACAGGTCATGATTTCACGGTCGTGAGATCGAGCCCCGCATCAGGCTCTGCGCTGAGAGCATAGAGCCTGCTTAAGACTCTCCATCCCTCTCTCTCTCTCTCTCTCTCTGCCCCTCCCTGCTTGCATGCATGCACTCCCTGTCTCTCTCTCTCGCTCTCTCTGAAAATGAAAGATAAACTAAATAATTAAGTAGAAAAGATTCTCTCTCCATCTGCCTCCCTCCCCCACTCATGCTCTCTCTCACTCTCCCTCCCTAAAATAAAGATAAATAAATAGGGGCGGTTGCGTGGCTCAGTCGGTCAAGTGGCCAACTTTGGCTCAGGTCATGATCTCATGGTTCGTGGGTTCAAGCCCCACGTCGGGCTCTGTGCTGACAGCTCAGAGCCTAGGGCCTGCTTTGGATTCTGTGTCTCCCTCTCTCTCTGACCCTCCCCTGCTCACGCTCTCTCTCAGAAATAAATAAAACATTGAAAATTTTTTTAAAAAGATAAATAAGTAATGTTTTTAAATGAAGAAGTGAATCATGAAGGCCAACTATCTCATCATCATTTAGCCCTATTTGGACTGTCAGCCAGTGCAGTTACACAAGAAAGAAAGGTCAGAATTTTTCAAAGAAAGAATCAAAATTACCATTACCTGATGCTCTGAACACAGTTCTAGGAAATCCAAGAAAACCAATTAAGAAAAAAAAAAACCACCGAAACGAGTAATAACTTCCAGTAAGGCTGACAATTAGAGAATGCACAAAAATTAATCTTTTATACCGGCAATAATTAGTTTGGGCGGGATAAAGAGAGCAGAAGGAGAGAAGAAAAAAGCACTCCTATTCATAATTATGAAAAATTATACAAAATACAGGGTATTTTAAAAGAAGTATGTGGAAGTTACATGGGTAAAACTTTATCTATTTACTGAAGGCTATCAAATGCTTGTTCTCAGACAGGAATTCTGGTAATACAAATTCATCTAAAAATAATCTATTATATAAAAAAGCAGTCAAAATTAAAACTAGAGCGGCACCTGGGTGGCTCAGTTGGTTAAGTGTCTGACTTCAGCTCAGGTCATGATCTAATGGTTCATGGGTTCAAGCCCCACGTCAGGCTCTGTGCTGACAGCTCAGAGCCTGGAACCTGCTCTCTCTCTCTCTCTGTCCCTCCCCTGCTCGCACTCTGTCTCTGTCTCTCTCAAAAATAAATAAACATGAAAAAAAAAAAAACTAGCTCCACTGTATTTTTATTTTGACAACAGACTTCTCACATTTATACAGGAGAATAAAAAAAGCCGCAAGGATAATGAGGCAGCCTCCCAACTGCTCATGAACTGTGTAAATGAGCATAACCAAGGGTAAGGAAATTTGACATTTTGGAATAAAATAAAATACACAACCTTTGACTCAGCACAGACGCTCTCGAATATGCATCCTGGGAAGACCATTACACGGTGTGCAAAAACCTGTGTCTACGTTATTCACTGCCATGAATCTGTAACGGTGAACCGCAAAAGCATCATCTCCTCCGGCCATCACCGGGGCCCAGGTGAGTAAGTCATGCTGGAGCTCCATGGAAAGGTCCGATGCAGCTACAAGGGGAGATTTTGGAACCGGCCAGGTAGTCAGTGATATTAGAGAGGGACTGCGAGTTTCCTTAAGTGAGCTAATGCTATTCAGGACGTGTGTGTTTTCTAAGAGTCTTTTTCTTTTAGAGACTCAGCCTTAAATGTTCACAGACCAAGTGATGTCCCATCTGGAATTTGTTTCATAGTCACCTCAATAACACTGGTGTGTGTGTGGGGGGCTATAGATGAACAGGATTAACCGCGAGCAGAGTTTCTGGAGCTGGGCAATGCTACATGGGGGTTCATTATATATATCCTACTTTGGGGCGCCTGGTAGCTACATTGGTTGAGCGTCTGACTTCAGCTCGGGTCATGATCTTCCGGTTCGTAAGTTCAAACCCCCCATTGGGCTCTGTGCCAACAGCTCGGAGCCTGGAGCCTGCTTCAGGTTCTGTGTCTCCCTCTCTCTCTGCCCCTCCCCTACTTGCACTCTGTCTCTCTCAAAAATAAATAAACATTAAAAAAAATTTTTTTTAATATTCTACTTTTACATAGGTTTCAAATTTTCCCAAGAATTTTTTGAAAGAAATTTCCATTTCTTTCAAAAGAAGAAAAAAGGGGGACCTGTTAAAAATGACATTCTACGTGTGTACTTATTAATATGTACAGGTATTTATGACATATAGTTAAGTGAAAAGAACAGGTATTGAAAGATGGCGTAGAGCAGAACCTTATTCTAAAAATTCAGACACGTATATATGCAATTAAAGACCAAAATGTAAACCAAGGGCTCTGAATAAGATTATGAGCTGTTTATTTTCTCATTTATTCGCTGGGTCTTTGCATTTTCTATATAATGAAAATGTCTTACTTGAGTAATAAGAGTTACTAAAATTTAAAAGGGGAAGGGCGGTGCCTAGGTGGCTCAGCCAGTTGAGCATCCGACTCAAGATTTCAGCTCAGGTCATGATCTTACGGTTCGTGGGTTCGAGCCCTGCGTCGCGATTCTCTATCTGCCCCTCCCCAGCTCGTGTGCTCTCTCTCTCTCAAAATGAATAAATAAATATTTAAAAAATTGATTTAACAAGGAGGGGATTTCAATACAAGCTATCTCCATCTGAAACACAGATATTTAGGATAGCACCTCTTTTTTTCCATCGTTCTAACAAACACTAGGAAATCCTTTCTCCTGAATCCGGCTTCCGAGGCTCAATGCTGTGCTCTGCATGTGAGATTCCCAATCCGTGCCACTTATAGAAGTAAACGAATTACAGTCTTCTGGACACAATGTCCTGGGGTAACGATGGGGTCTGAAGAGCCAGTTCACCTCATGGAAGAACCTGCCCCGAACTGAGTTCTGGTTCCTTTGTAGGGACATCCACCCTAATGTCCACAGAATATTTTTCCCCCAGAAACAGACCTGATTTTCCTTGGATCTGCTCCAGCAACACCCAGACACACAACTTCGATAAAGGGCAGGATCGTGGGAATGCCAACCAGGGGTATAAGCCACAAGCTACAGGGGAGAGGAGAGGGGGTAATTCTAATGCGGATGAAGGGAGTAGCTGTATCCTGGGGGGCTTCCTGGAGGAAGCAACACTGACACTTCCTGTAAGGTCTGGGGGGGGAGGGGGGAAGGCAGGTGGGGTGGGGGGTGTGGTGAGAGCTGAACTTCCCTTGTTTGAGGCACGCTTGTTCCTCCGGAGGCCGTGAGCGGTACGGCCCCAGCTCAAGGACACATTCCCACGTGAGGCCGCGATACTCACCACCGTCCCTCTCATTCTGACTGTTGTCACCGCAGCCGCCAGCTTCCACAAAGTGCCAAAGAGCCACCTCCCAGCCAGCCTAAAGCTCACGTCGGCCAAAGTCCTGCGGGTTTTTAGACTAAACACAGACCCCGTGCAAGCATGGGCACACGAGCTGCACGTGGCCTGTAAAAGAAAGGGGGACTCCCGTCCCGCTAGCCTCTTGCTCAAATTAAGCTCTCATTAAATGCATATGGTACAAACTGAACACAAAGGTCCCTGAGCCGTTGGTCAGATCCACTTTTCTAAAGGCGTCGACATCATTCTTTCGAACAAAGAAACGATCCCCTTCTGCCTTTTCCAGACACAAGCTTTCCCAAACCAAGGGAAGATGTGCTCCTCTCGGGGCGCAGAGGGGCGGTGGGATATGGAACGCATCGCCCCCTGTCGCCCCCCAAAGTGTCATCTGCGCGAAGCTGAAAAGAAGGAAGAAAATGGCAGCGATCCCACAAAAATCATGCACCGCCTCTCAGCTCCGGGGTGGGGTATCTGTCCCCATCTCCCTGACACACCAGACGCGACGTGCAAGCCAGGTCCCGGGGCCAACTTCCAACAAGGCATCAGAAGGTCCCACGACCCGACATGCCCAGTGCGGAGCCGTATCTGTGAAGATCGACGCCTCAGAGGCAGGTGCGCGTGTGAGCGTGCGAGTCCATGAAACTTGAAACTCGGTGCCTATGTTTCAGGGCCCGTTTTCCTTGTTGATTTCATGGGAGCAAAATGGGACCAAGTTGGGTGTCCTGGGCTCGAGGGCAAGGCGCAGGGCCCGATGGGGTCATCCGGGATAGCACCTCCTCAGAGCCCCTCTCTGGTTAGGAGCAGAGGCGGAGCAGCGGGGAACCCTGGGCCAGGAGGACCTGGATTGAACACATCACTGCCTAACCTTCTTTGGTCTCAGTTTCATCCCCTGAATGACAGAGGAGAATGTTTGGATCTCAGGACTGCGGCGGAGTTTAAATGGGACCGTGTCAGGACACCTGTGTGGCTCGATTGGTTGAGCGGCCAACTCTTGATTTCGGCTTGGGTCATGATCTTGAGTTTCAGGGGTTCGAGCCCTGTGTCGGGCTCTGTGCTGTCAGTGTGGGGCTTACTTGGGATTCTCTCTCTCTCTCTCTCTCTCTGCCCCTTCCATACATTCTCTCTCTCTCTTTCTCTAAATGATAAATAAACTTAAAAGAAATGGGACCAAGTCAGTAAAAATGTCCAGTGTTTTGGGGTTTTTTTTTAGTTTTTTAAACGTTATTTCTTTTTTAACGTTTTAACGTTTATTTATTTATTTTTGAGAGACAGAGATAGAGCACGAGCAGCAGAGGGGCAGACAGAAAGGGAGATACAGAATCCGAAGCAGGTTCCAGGCTCTGAGCTGTCAGCACAGAGCCCAAGATGGAGCTTGAACCGACGAACTGTGAAATCATGACCCGAGCGGAAGTCGGATGCTTAACCGACTGAGTCACCCAGGCGCCCCAAAAATGTCAAGTGTTAAGAAAGCATTAACGGAGTCATGAAAAATACAATGGACTCCAAGGGGCATCCAAACTGTTTTATGATAGAGAGATTTGTCCAAGTGAGCACATAACTGGAAGCCTCTCCTTAATGAGGAAATCCCTTTTGAGCTCCTAAGACAAGAAAGCAGACTCAAAAGATAGAACAGACATGATGAGTTACCCACCCAATAGTCAATCTGCCCCTCCCCTTCCTTGCTAACACAACATACATTACTTAGGGCAGCAGCATGTCCAGCTAAATAAAGGTCATGGGCTCTGCCCCTCCCCATTCCTGTTGCCTGGAAAGTAGATACAAAGGCTGGAGTGAGGGGGCCATCTTGCAACCAAGAAACAACAGAAAAGGTGAAGACAGAGGCAGGAAAAGTCTGGATCTCTGAAGGCACTGCTGAGCAGCCAAACCAACTCCAGGAATGAACTTGCCTTTGGACATTTGGCCAGATAAGAAAATCAGCCTGTATTTGTTTCAGCCGTCAGTCAAGTTTCTGTTACACCAAGTTGAACATAACCCCAAATAACACAACCCACTTCTCCCTCTCTCTACTAGGTAAGGCTGTGTGGGGCAGAGGTGGTAATATGCGAGTCAGAGTTTTGTAATGAAGGTTTTTCTGTGCAGAAGTAGAAGGATTTCTGAGAGATGAAAGTTTGGGAGGATCGAAAAGACAATGGAAAATGACAATCCACCAAAAAAAAAAGAACCTAACATGCTGAAACACCAACCACCACCTATAATGCCCAAACTACAGGATTCTATGGCTCATTTTCCACAATGCTCCCCTAAAACCAGTGGAAATGTGAGGCAAGCTCCCTCATAGCACAGGACAAAATTGGAACTTCCTTAGTGGCCACTGAAGTTTTATGGTGTCGGAATTCAAGACCGTACCTTACTTCCGTTATTTGCTTCTTGCCCGTTCTGTTCAGCACCTGCAGGACTGTATGGCATCTTTGCTGTCAACGACTACGTACTGAGGTCCCAGGGCATGGCACTTGCATTGAAAGCTTCATACAGTCTCTGCCTACAGCACTTTAATGTAGCTAGCTTCTCCTTAACTCAGATTCTGAAGAACAGAAAAATAAGCTCAGATTCTAAAGAACAGATAAATAAGCAGGTGTTCAGCATGGGGCCTCAGATCTACTTGGTTTCGATTCGGGAGCCGACAATCAAGCGGCTGGGCTCTGCGTCAACAGGTGCAGAATGGAGATGTCGAATCAGAAGACCCAAGTTCAAGTCTGGGTTTTACTACCTTCAGGCTGTGCGATGATGGACACGCTAATTAAACCTTCAGAATCTTCACAGAGAATCGCCTATGAAATGAAAAATCTCTTCTTCCTCGGTAGACTGATGTGATGATTAATGGATAGACATTCAGATAGATTTGCTTTTGTAGAGCGCTACTTAATTTTTTTTTTAATGTTTTTTAATTTATTTTTAGGAGAGAGAGAGACAGCGTGAGCAGGGGAGGGTCAGAGAGAGAGGGAGTCACAGGCTGAAACAGGCTCCAGGCTCTGAGCTGGCAGTCAGCACAGAGCCCGACGCGGGGCTCGAACCCACGAACCGCGAGATCACGACCTGAGCTGAAGTCGGACACTGGGCCACCCAGGCGCCCCCATAGAGTGCTATTTACAGGCAATGAGTTTTATTACATATACGGTCTACAAGGACAGTAAGTAACATTAATGTTTTTGTGGGGACGCTTTACAGAGTGCAATGACCCTGAAGATTTGGTTGGGAAAAAAGGCCCAGATGTTCTGGTCCAAGTTCAATGATTTTGGCACTCCGCTAGAGTAATTAAACTATCCTGGGGCAAATCATAGATGGATACCAGGATGGTTTCTTAATGTAAAGCTATGTTGAGCTCTGCACTCTATAAATCTGGATGTGGAATGTGGCTTTTGGGGAACTCCATCTGAATTACAATTTACAGACTGAGGTTCTGATTGAGGAGGCATCTCATTGCACCTGCTTGGTTCGCAGAAGCCCCTTGGCCTGGGGGATGGGGAGAGAGAGGGTCAAACACCTAGGTCACTGGATCACCATGGTGGCGTATGGTGTGATGACAAGGACAAAAACGTGTTTGGCCCCAAATTATTGCTCTGGCTCCTTACCTACCTTCCACGTTCAACCTCAAAGAGGCAGTTCTAGAACTGTACCCTAATGTCTGAAATCTGGGTAATAGGTGAAGAGAATTTTAAAGGGCAAGAAGGGAAGCTGAGTAAAGGGCAGAGAGGCCCATAGAGGCCACGGGGCTGAGTTTGGGGGGAGTTTTGTGAAGAAGGAGAGGTTTCACAGAAGTAGCGTCTGTGGGTACATAAGACATAGAGAGTAAGGAAGGTAAGGAAAGGCTTTTTTTTTAAAAATTGTTTTATGGGTACTTGGGTGGCTCGGTGGGTTGGCCACCCGACTTTGGCTCAGGTCATGATCTCACGGTTCGTGGGTTCGAGCCCCGTGTCGGGCTCTGTGCTGACAGCTCGGAGCCTGGAGCCTGCTTCGGATTCTGTGTCTCCCTCTCTCTGCCCCTCCCCCGCTCACTCTCTCTCTCAAAAATAAACACTTAAAAAATTTAATTAAATGGCATACAGCAGAATGTCTTACAATTTTTTTAATTGCTTTAATTTTACTTTTTTAATTTCTCTAACTTTAAAAATTTGTGGGATACCACAAGCATTTCATATCCCTTTGTTCTTTTTCTTCCAAAGGACCCAGTAAGGATCTGCATGGCTTTTTAATGACATTTGGGTATTTGTTGCTTCTTCAAATGTAACATCATGTCAGGCAAGCTAGCTGATCACCCCAGCTTTTGGGGACTTTTATTTTGAGGATGTCCTGGAATCAGAAACTTTAGCAATGTTTTTAAAGTGCTTTTTAGTGATGTTTGGTTGTTTCAAAAAAGAAAGAATCTGAATAGCTCTACATACTTTAAATAAATTGAACTTTTAGGTTTTTTTTAATTTTTAATGTTTTATTTATTTCTGAGAGAGAGCGAGCGAGCAGGGGAGGAAGACACAGAATCTGAAAGAGGCTCCAGGCTCCGAGCTATCAGCACAGAGCCCGACACAGGGCTTGTACCCACAAACCGTGAGATCATGACCTGAGCTGAAGTCAGACGCTTAACCAACTGAGCCACCTGGGTGCCCCAGAAATTTTAGTTTAAAAGCCTTCCTATAAAAATAAACAAAACTCCAGGTTCAAACGGTCTCACCAGCAAATCTTACCAAAATTATTCCACAAACTTGAAGACGAGGGAAAACTTCCCAACACATTCTATGAGCCCATGATTGCACAGATACCGGTGAAACCAAAATGATGAAAAAAACTCAGAACTACAGACCAATATCCTTCATGAACATAATTAGAAAAAAACTTTACAAAATGTCAGCAAATCAAATCTAATAATACATAAAATGACTAAGAAATCCTGACCAAGAAAGGTTTATTCTAGGAATGCAAGGTTAATTTAACACTTGAAAATCAATCAGTGTAATTCACCATATTAGCAGACTAAAAAGGTGGGGCACCTGGGGGCTCAGTTGGTTCAGCGTGTGACTTTGGCTCGGGTCATGATCTCATGGTTTGTGGGTTCAAGCCCTGCATTGGGCTCTGCTGACAGCTCGGAGCCTGGAGCCTGCTTCAGATTCTGTGTCTTCCTCTCTCAGCCTCCCCCCTGCTTGAACTATCTCTATCTCTCTCAAAAATAAATAAACATTAAAAAAAAAAAAACAGACTAAAAAGAAAGCCATATGATCATCTCAACAGATACAGAAAAAAAAAGAGAGAAATAGATACAATCCTATATCCACCTCTGATCAAAACTCTCCACAAATCACAATAAAAGGAAACTTTCTCAACATTGATAAAGAGTTTCTCCAAAAAGTATAGCACACATTACGATGTAAAAGACTGAATGTTTTCTCCTTAAGATCTGGAACAAAATTTCCCCATGTTCATTCAATATTATACAGGAGATCCTAGCCAATGCAATAAGGCAAGAAAAAGAAATGAAATGCATACAATAAGAAAAGCAGTAAAAGTATATTGCAGATGGCATTTATATATATATATACGTATATATATATGCATATATATATGCACGCATATATTTATATATATGTATATATACATGTATATACACACATATATTTATATATGTATATATACATATATACACACATATATTTATATATGTATATATACACACATATATTTATATATGTATATATATATATATATACACACACATATATTTATATATATATATAAATCCTAAATAGTGTATGGAAAAGCTAATAAAACTGGGGATTTGGCACGTTTACAGGATGCAAGATCACTATACAAAATCAATCATATTTTTATATACTAGCCACCAGCAATCAAAAATTTCAAGTCAGCTATTTTAGCACGTGAGTATATGAATATAAGCACTACCATCATTACGGTGTTCCCTTTAGGCATTCGCCTTGAACAAACCCTAACATTCAAGGCCTCCACATTCTGTTTCCAACCCCATTCTCTAACCATCTCCTACTATTTCGCCCCACCATAAGCAAGCTACTTCAATAACGCAAGTCTATTCTCTTTCCTATGAAGCCCACTCCTTTTATCTACCCTGATGGTGTTCTTTAATCCACCTCATTCCTATCTTAGCCAATCCCTCCCCAGCGTTCTGGTCACCTGAGTCCTATTTACCCTTCTAGGTCATATTCAATAGGTACCCCCTCCCAGGCTGCCTCTTTAGATCATTTCAGTCTTTGGTACAGCGCCTTGTATACAGCAGGCACTCATCAAACCCTAAGAGAAGGAATGAACTTGAAGTACGCTCCTACTTATAGAAAGACACACCCACCACTCATGTGTACCTCTCAACGCATTCTGAGTCATGGGTTGTATTTCAGCTTCCCTCTCCACTGGTCTCATTTCTAAGGACGATAAAGGAACGTTTCTTTAATCATAGTTTTGTGCAGATTCTTAACTCTTGTACTGCTGTGTAAGTCATCCTGTGTACACCTCTTACTCGTACTGTGAGCTCTCCACGGGCATAACTTCCATCGAAGGAAAGGGTCAGGACTCAATACATAATGGATGAGCGAGCAGATTAATGAATCTCAGTCTACTTGGGAGTCAATTTCAATCACAGCAACCACACATCCCAGAGGAAATCTCAAAGCAAAGACCTGCAAGGTGCGTAAGCAAATCTTCACGTGAGAACAACAAAAATAGAAATGTTTACCAAGGGCTTGTTTCTTCGGTGGCTCCTATTAAGACGGTTTATAGAGGAAAACCACCTCACTCCTTCTCAGACAACAGCAAGGCTCGGGATGTCCACCTGGTCCTTCTGACTCACTTCCTTTTATGGGAAAAGCTAAGAAGCCAGGTGTTTGCAGAGAGTATGAACTTACTAATGAAAACTAGAAACAGGGCATTGCCCTGGTCTTGTCTCTCTCTCTCCATGTTCTCAGCCTCTGTGACATGATGGCTGTGAATGAA
The DNA here is from genome assembly GCA_017311185.1 of Proteles cristata cristata. NCBI lineage: Eukaryota > Metazoa > Chordata > Mammalia > Carnivora > Hyaenidae > Proteles > Proteles cristata. The sequence continues at coordinate 1,573 of JAESUZ010003288.1, read as the reverse complement.
AAATCGGAAGAGGGCTGGAAACACTGCTTGACCTGTCCTTCCGAGCTCTCATAACCACCCCAGGCACGGCCACGCTCAAGGTCCCGGGTACGACCTCACAGATCTATGCCACATGTGTGACCTTGAGCAAGTCAGTCAGCCCTTGTAAGCTTCGTGCCTGTCACCTGCAAGTGGCAATCAGGATAATCATATTATCTGCTCTACAGGTCTCTTTTTCAACCGCCTCTTAGGAAAGTGGGTTCACATGGAAGAAAGAAAACTGCTGAGTTCTCTGTCCTGAAGCCATGGAAGGAAGAGTCTTTCCTTCCTTCTTCTTTTTTTAATGTTTATTTATTTTTAAGAGAGAGACAGACGGAGACACAGAATCCAAAACAAGCTCCAGGCTCCGAGCTGTCAGCACAGAGCCCAACACAGGGTTCGAACTCGGGAACCGTGAGATCATGACCTGAGCCGAAGTCGGACGCTTAACCGACTGAGCCACCCAGGTGCCCCGGAAGTGTCTGTTTCCTACATGATGCTGATCTCAACCCCATACTAAGAATACCAATGTTGCCATATACTACTGATCACCCATGTGCAAGGACCGAGCTAACTGCTCTCCATTTATTGTTGCTTTTCTCCGCAGGCATCCTAGAAGCAGGGATTCATAGTCGCACGGGGAAAAACGCCAACAGAGGTCCAGAGGTCCAGAGAGGTGAAGCAACGTCCCTGCTCAAGACCGCACAGCTCAGCCGCTCTTTCCACCTTTGCGGTGCCCCTCTGGCTGCCCTGGAGTAGAACCCGTGGCCTGATAAGAGTCCCCCAGCCTCTGAGCTCACGCCCCGTCGCTTCCAAAGAACTGAAGGAGATGCCTTCACAGCTGCACCAGGAGAAGGATTCAAGCCCAGGATCCAAACTGTTCACTCAAGGGAGAATTTACTGCAAGCCTAAGACTTCGACGCTCGAGCTTCTTTCCAGAGAAAACACGGGGCCATTCCTCTGATGCAGGGATGCTGACCACCTCCCTGTAAGATGACCCCCAAAGCTGTTTGGCGGGTGGCATCTCACTGCCCCAGCTCCACCTGCCTGCCCTCCCCGGCCTCCTCGGAGGCCCCATTTCCTTTCATCTAAGTCTTGCGAGGAAAAGAAATGCTACATTGATTAAAGTGCAGGCTTATCTGTTTCATCGCAGATTTAAGCTTGCGGTGATAAATCCCTAAGCTAAACACACACAAAGGGAACTATGAAGCTTGCACACCGATCAGAACCCAGGGGTGGGGAAGGGCAGGTGTGGGCTTTCGCCCGGCTGCTGGCTGCTTTCCCCACCCACTGGAGGGTCCCCATCCAGAAGGGCTATTTCCTGCCCTACCTAGAAAGTGGACATACTTTCTAGATACTTCTGGCAAAAACCTCCACCGACATCCTATTTCAGAAAGCCTGGCTGCATCTCGTAAAACTCCTGGATAGTCTAACTTGATTGCCTTCTCTTCCTTCAGCTGGCACCGGCTGGGGGAACCCAAAGCTGAAGAGGATGCAGCCTTGGGTTCCGAGAGTTGGGGACTCTTCAACCTCTCCAGACATTTCCCCAAATGTG